>JAKCPI010009161.1:0-12501 GCA_023213315.1 Euborellia annulipes
CCGAAACGCCCTACTTTTCAATCAATAAATCATTGATAGTCAGATATTTATTTAAAAAAAAGTAAAAACTACTCTCTAGAAGTGTGTGATGAGAACAAAAATCCCTATGGATAATAAGTTTTTCAAAAATCAAACCTTCTCTTACTTTAAATGAACAAAATTGCTTTGATTCCCCCCAAGAATCTAGAGACAAATCGCTTATTTCTCGATTAAATTAAAAATATTCTTAAATTATATTATAAATAATTAGAATACTACTAGAATATGAATTGGGAAGAAATTTACCTAAATCGGGCTCGTAGTTTAAGAGCAACTGCCTTTTTTGAGGAGAGACCGACGACGCCCATCTGCACTCTTCAATCACTAACACAACACTAAACATATAAAGCCTATGGGAGGAAATCCGACACGGATTCAACCTCTCTCTTCGGCCACCAACTCACTACTAAAAGCTTAATACAACCCCAAGACAGGATGCTCTGCCACCTTCGACAGGCTGTAACTTGTCCAGAGGAAGGTAAAGAGAGTGATAAGTATAATTCAATCCAACACGAAAAAAAGGTATTAATTGGGAATTTCTATATCACCTCAAAGGGGCTATAGGACCATTAATGTTATAGAAATTCCTAATTAATACTTTTTTTGGTTGTAGAATTGGATTATACTTATCAATATCACTTTCTTTCGATGGGCTATAGGATTATTTGGTAGAGTGTTATATGAAATGTATATTAAATAGGAACATTTATAAAAAAAAATTTAGTATAATTTGAACGGAGAATTTATAGCTGGTCTTGTCGCCTAAATATACCGTATATATAATATTAGCTGAAGAGAAGTGTTCTAATGAAAGCTAAGACAAATATTTATTTGCAAATAAAGTGTGTATAGTGGATAAACAGGCGCTGGTATCAATTTCAACATCCAGCCCAAAAAATCAACGATTATTAGAATAATAACAGATGGAGAAAATTTGAAAAATAAATAAATACTCAAGAATTTATTATATCATTATATATATACATGTATATTTAGAGTACTCTAACGAAGGTTAATTGTCGAAAGATGTAGCCCTACTAAATTTGTCCCAGTATTTATTTTTATATTTTGTGAAATCTCTGACGCCAAATCACAACAAGGCTATATGTCTAAGCGATTTCTCCTTATTCTATTTATTCGGGTCCCTCTGGCTTTAGGTATATCCGCTATTTTAAAAATATTTTTGAGTAGGGGAGGAGGGAGATATTTAAAAATGAGTTCGGGCCCTAACCCGACAGCTTGGAATATTGCAGAAATATTGCAAAATATTGGCAACATTGATGGAATATTGGCATTGCAGTGGCAATGTTCCAAGCTGGGCGGACATAGGAATATTGCAGTAACATTGCTGCAATTTTCCCATGTCCGTCTTTTTGCAACATTTCAGTAATATCGTGGCAATAGTGCTGTTTGAGCTGCAATATTGCGGCAATGTTGCTGCAATATTACTGTAATATTCCAAGCTGTCTGGATATATATATGAAAATTGTTCATAACTTGCTTTCAAAAGGGTTTTAGAGGAAACCCCTGTTTTAGGGGAAACAAGAACAAGACGCTTCTGGATAGTATATTTTACTTTACCTGACTAAAGTCTAAAATTTTCCATTATTCCCCTGGAATTTTTTTGTTTAAACATAGATACGCGTATATCTTTGACCTTGGCATAGAATATTTTTTTCTGGGTGTGTCTTCCCATGACGTAAACAAATTATTTAATTAAATTTTTTTATAATCTAAAGTAGCAAAGAATTTTTTAATTTCAAGAATATATCTCAAATATCAAATCAATTTATGAATTAAATTTATTAAATAGTCTGAAATTTAATATCGTCTTGTTGAGAACCGTATCATCAGAGGATATTATAATCTCAACAAAATTAATAAATTACTATATGCTAATTTAATTAATGTTAATGCAACAGGATATGGAATTATTTAAAACAAAGTTTTTTTTTTCCTTTCTTGAAATATGAAAAATAGATTGCAATTACTTAAGTCTTATCTTTTTGAAATATCAATAAATATTAAAGTGATATATATATACGGAATTATCTGACTAAAAAGAAAAAGAATAAAAATTTATCTAAGATTATAAATTTTTTGTAATATTTAATAGAAAAGAAGATAGCAAAAACTGGTGTGTCTGGTCGCACAGCACACAAATTTCTCTTAGCCTTCGGCAAGATAAAATTGTGTCTGTGCTTGCCACACCAAATTTTTTGTGTCTATATATATTTAGTTTCCAACAGTACGGTACATTCGAATTTAAAGATGTAAAATTTATAAGTATGGGAAAAATTTAATATTACCCACTCACTTTTATTTTCAATCAATTTTTGGATAGTTTCCTATCATTGATTAAATAAAATAAATATTTTTGCCTTTTAAACTCAGAATTAGAAATTCCTCTATTTGTCTGACTCCTTTGCAAAATATTCCTAAACTAAAATTAATATATTTTTCATTTGAGATAATTTTTAATTTTATTTTCAGCAAGGAGATAAAATCGTTTACGTAGCTGGTGCCTTTGATCTTTTTCACGTGGGCCATCTCGATTTCTTAGAGCAAGCCAAAAAGCTTGGTGATTATTTGATTGTTGGACTTCATACTGATCCGATTGTCAACAAATATAAAGGAGGCAATTATCCGATTATGAATCTTCACGAACGAGTATTATCCGTACTTGCATGCAAGGTACGTTTTATTATTTATTTATTATTTATATTTAGATTCCTATTTGTGTTATAAAAATTGAGTATTTCATAAACAAGAAGAAATCAGCCAGGAAATGTAGCTATTATGAATGTAACACTCAAATTTCAAGGTTTTTGTTTTTATTACTATAAACATCCTCATTATTAAGAAGCTACTAATGAATAAAATATGTGAATATATTATTCATTAGTAACTCGCCAATTAATTAAAAACTAATAAAATAAAAATCGTATAATCTTAAAATTTGAGTTTTATTCCTATTTTTTTTCTTGCTTTTTAATTAAAGTAACGCGAACTTTATTAAAGAAATAATCAAATTCTCACATCTAGAGAGATAGCATTTCATAAAATATACAGTATTTAAGGGATGGAACAGGGTAGGTGAGTTCAGAATGGGTAATCAAAGGCTGCCATACGCTGGCCCGTGTTAGGTATTGCGAGGTTCATATTTAAAACTACTTTAAAACTAAATATCAATGAAATAAGCCCAACGAAAGCGGGCAGCGCAGCTAATCATTTTTCAATAATTTGTGCCATTGAGAGACTAATTTTTTAATTTTATTTAGATCTTTTAAAAATTTAATCAAGGGTTAGGTTGCAATCCAGTGAATTGAATGTCATTTACCACTGCTTGCATAAATTAATTGATTATCCTCTCTCAATTAAAAAATTGGACTAAATATCTAACTAAGGTGGTCTAGGAGGTTGAAATTTCATTGACTAGATTTTGTTTATAATCCATATGCTAAGCTATACAACAAACGTATCTATTAACCTATCCAACAAACTTGTGCTGACTTGTATCTGGGACAAGAGGGAACCAAATCAATTACTTTTATTATTTTTCTTTAAATATTTTATCAAATTACTAAAATAAATGCACTTATCGCTTATCGGACCACCTTCATATATAGTATAAATATTTTGTTATATTCCCACACTGACTCATTTGAAAAATCACAATTACATTTAACCTATATATAATAAATAATAAATTTTTGTGGAGCCATTTATATTTCTAATATTTAAAATAATAAACCAAGTATTATTGTATATGGAGAGATGAAATTTACCTCAAAAGTCGTTCAAGTTTAGAAGAAACGCGAATTTTTTACTGGAGCCCAGCTGAGAGACGCCTGTCCCGCGCGAAGCCATGTTCCAAATGAGGGATGAAATTTCTTTAACACGGAAGATGCTTCACTTATCACAGCTCCCACTCTACTGACCTCTCTTTGACCTTGCATTTGAATATAAAGAGTACTTTTCTCATTGGAATGTATACTCTCTGCTGATTGTCTTAAGCCCTTCAGGTGATTGGTCAAGCACCTTTGAGCCTCGAGAGTGGGGGGAGGTGGGGGGCCAGGCACAATTGGCAACGATCCAAATTATTTCAATTAAAAAGAATATAAATTATTTGAGAATAATTTTAAATGGAAAATTTAAAGAAAAATCATTTTAATTAAAAAAAAAATCTTATATGACTGGTCGCACAGCAAATTTTTTTCTGTCGACATAAGTATATATTAGAATTTAAGATGTAAAATTTATAAACAGAAAAATATTTATATTTTGTCTTTTTTATAAAATAGAAGAGTAAATAATGGTTCAAACATGTACTTAGTTAGTTATCTAGCGGGATGACATATGAGATAAAAAAAAATATAGCAGCTGAACTATGATAATTCTCTTAATGGCAGTGATTGAGATTCACCTTCAATAATCAATGTTTTTTACTTTAAAACAATTTTTTAAACCATTTAACAATTAAAAAAAAAAAAACTAAATTCTTTTTTAAGCCATATGAAATTTTTCAATCCTATACAATATAAATTTTTACTTTCTCATACCCTATATATAAAATATATAGAGAAAAAGTATTGCGATCATATCAAAAATTCGATGTCGAGATTTCGATGGATATATGCATACATGTTTTGAGGTCCCCTGAGTCCAAAAAAGTGGTCTGTCTGTGTGTGTGTAACGATTTTAAGCATGAAGGAATTGAGCTACTGGATTTAAATTTTATATTTAAGTTAGATACTCTCCCAGACACTCAAAATAAGCTTTTGAACAAAATATGCCAAAAAGTATTAGTACTTTACTGAAGTACTTTTTTCAGTTTTTTTCGAATTTCTCAAAATCGGCTGTGACGATTTTGATTAAAATTTAAAAATCAATTATGTTTTACATGCTCTTTAAAAAGTATATCAGTAAAATTTTTCGTGAAAATTGTTTGAACAACACTTTACTGATGTACTCTTTCAGTTTTTTTTTTTTTTTCGTTCTCAAAATTGGCTCTAATGATTTTGATTAAAATACATAAATCAATTATTTTTTAGATCCTATTTAAAATGTATATTCTGATTTTGCCCTGAAAATTGTTTGAAGCACACTTTACTGATGTAGTATTTAAGATTTTTTCTTTTTACTTATGAAATGCAAATGGTCAAGTTTGGAACTAAGTTGCTATGGGAAACTAAATATATCTCGACACAAAAAAATCTGGTGCGACCAGTCACACCAGATTTTTTAATCTAAGTTCAAATATACCTTTAACTATTTGAAAAAAAAGCTTTGGTTATCTATCATGTTTTGTATATTATTAATATTTATATATCCAGTATTTTTAATTGAATTCTTTGTTGACAGTATGTTTCAGAAGTGGTAATCGGTGCACCTTTGCATGTCAGCCGAGAGCTGATGGACCATTTCAAAGTAGACGTGGTCTGCCATGGTAGAAGAACACCGATATTCCTGGACAACGGCGTTGATCCCTATGCTATGCCCAAGAGTTTGGGCAAATTTAAACTCGTCGATAGCAATAACACTATGACTACTGAGAAAATTGTGGAACGAATCATCTTGCACAGGTGCCTGAAATTAATTAATGAATTAAATCAATGCAAATAAATTTATCTTTTTTTATTTTAGTGAATAAATTTATTTTTTATATGAAAAATAAAAATATATATATTTTTTTTTAATAAAGAAATAAATATTTAGAATGAATGGTTTATTTAAAAAAAAAAAATCTGAAGGGTGGGAGTTGAAATGAATACTAATAAATTTTGAATTATTTGGTTTATTGTAAATTTTATATATATATATTTATATAAAATTCATTTGCAATAAGAATCTCTTAATATTAAGAAAATAACTAATAGATTAAATAATAGTTTGTCAGCTAATTGATAAATAAAATTTTTTAAACTTCTACAATTCTGTATTCATTTATTTAAATGAGATGCATTGTTTCGGTTACTCTATTCTAAAGCCGTCTTAATTAATTAATTTACAAGGTTACCTAGTTTTTAAAGTTATTTATTAATTAGCTGAAAAAAATTATTTTAATAAAGTAAAACATCTCCATTATCAACTTATTCTTTGGCTCTCATCATGTTTAAAATTTACATTTATAAAATGTTTACTTGATGATGGACAGGGAATAAATAGACAAATCATATTTTATTAAAATAATTTTTTTCAGCTAACAAGGGGGAGTGTACGGCCTTCCTCTCACCGATTTGAACGAAATTTTTTTATTTGTAGTACTTAATGAAAAACAAATGCGCATCTCAAGCGTTCGCCTATAAAAATGTTAAACATTTGCTAGCATATATTAAGCCTTTGCAAAGAAGCATATTTCTAAAAGCCTTGGTGGCTAACTTGGTAGCCGACTTCTAGAGTTCGAAACCCCCCATGTGCGAAAATAAATCAAAGAAATTTGTATAGCATACATTTTTTTAATATCACAATGAAAGTTACATATTAAAAAAGTAAAAATTGTAATATTAATAATTATAATCTTTACTGCCTTTGCAAGATGCTGGATGATTTGGATCATAAAAGCAATGAAAACATCAGAAATATGCTTCTTCACAACGGCTTAAGCCATGCTGGCAAATTTTTAACATTTTTTTTTTGGCGAACGCTTGAGAAGCGCATTCTCTCGCTTTAACAGAATTTGTTTTTCATTAACTACTACACATAAAAAAATTTTCGTTCAAATCGGTGAGGGGAAGGCCGTACACTCCCCTTGTGAGTGATAAATAAAAAAAAGAAAGAAATTTATTTAAAAAATTGAAGACGGCTATTGAATTAGTAAACGATTCGTTGCATTTAATGAAATAAATGAACACAAATAATAATTAAATTTACAAAATGAACAAAATGGGAGATGAATTACATTTTTTTAATCTGCAAATTTGTGATCTAGATAAAAAGTGCCAAAAAATCAATTGCTGTCTTCCAAAAAAAAAATAATATTTAAATTTTTCAATATAAGAATCATTTTCAGGCTGGAATTTGAAGCACGGAACCTGAAAAAAGAGAAGAAAGAAATCGCGGCACTTGAAGCATATAAGAAACAAAACGGATCGTTTACTAAAGCTGATGTATTATTAATGTAACGCCTAGAAATCCCTTTTTTTGACTTATAATTCAATTCACTTTGCAACTGTTAAAAGCTTTTAGCTGACTAGGCTTAAAAGCGTCTTTTGTGGTAAGTTCAGCAAAAACTAAAAAAAAAAACAACAACCTCATTCCTTATTATTTATTTATTATTCATTATTACGCTTAAGCTCTCATCCAATTTTATTATTTGTATAAATCTAATTAATTGCTCAGTTACTAATGATTTAGTCATATTGATATAAACCAAAGAAATCATCACCTATTGATTTCAAATTTTATTTTTTAAGAAAGTATAGGGGATAAAATTTTAAAAGAATTTATTGTAAATATTTTTTTTAAATTCGATATCAAACCAATTCTAGTCATTAATTATATTAAGGTTTTATATACATTATCATTTATATATATATATATATTAGTTATATATATATACAAATATTTATTATACTATGGTTTTTAAAATAAATGGGACCTGAGTTACTATTTTCCATATATGTTTACGATTACATATTTTAAATTATTATCCCTTTTAAAAAATTGTATACATTTAAAAATTGTTGCTTATGTAAAGTGTTTTATTTGTTGAATTTACATACACTGTATATATTATATAATACATAAAATATTAAGAATATATATTTATACTTATAATATATATACATTATAATATTATTATATTTGTTAGCTTCAAAAATAATAGAAGCTAAAAAGAGACATCGACCACCAAATTCCATTTCTTTTTCTGGATCCCTTTACCTAAACCATATCGAAATATCTTTTAAAATTACTTAAAGGACAATTACTTATTTCAATGTTTCTCAATTTTTTTTTTAAATTTGAAGAAATATTTTTTATAAAACGCGCTTTTAGTTCAGTATTTTCTTTTTGTAAACTTATTGGTTGAGAAACATTGAAAAATGGACAAAGCTCGGATTCACAGTCAGAGCTGCGGAGCTCAGTATTAAAAATATTTGAAAAAGAATAAATTTTAAATTTACTTATTGTAATTTTCAAAAGCGTTTAAAATTTTAATATTTCTCTTTCTATATATATATATTTATTTTGAGAGGGGGATTTGGATTTTATATCACTTGGCTATGGCATTTTTTTTCTTCAAGGACTCCCAGTAGTTAAAAATTTGAAATATTGGAATTTTAAATACTTTGTGAAAAAGTACTTGAAAAGTTTTTCCTATTAAAAATTTTTGTAAGATACTGAACAGTACTAGAGCCCCAGGAATGGGGAGGAAATGAGGTCCAAACCCCCTTTCTGCGAAAAATAAATAAATAATATTTAGATAAGGTGTAAAATTTAAATTGCAGTTAATTATCTATTCAAGTGATAGGTCAGGGCAAGTCCAATAATGGAGAAATCGGTGAAATATATATTTGTAGTATTAATAAATAAATAAAATATATATATATATATATGTTATTTTAATTTATAAATAAAATAATTTACAAACATCTCAGATCTTTGTAAATTAGAACCCAATGAGAAATTTATATATATATAAGTGTATATATAATTTCACCTATTTTTCCATATTGGCTGTCCTTAAATAATTAATTAACAGACTCGAATTAATAATTAGAGCCTAGGGGGTAAATATTAGAAAATATTTTAAAAAAATTTATATTATTTAAAATTTATCCATTTGAGGTGAAAGATGTAATCGTCACCCCCCTAATTGGGGGTACATGAAATAAAAAAATATACTGAGTATTTCCAGTACTTTCCAAAAGTACTTGCCACAGCCCGTTTTAAATGATAATTTTCTAAAACTTAAAATAGACTAGTGCCAGTAGAAAACATGCGTGTCTGAAGGTTTATTATTGTTTTCTATTGGCGGCAGTGTTTTTCTATAAACAAAACTTATACATATTTTGGATTAAAATTATCTATTAAAACATAGCTGAAAATCCGATCTTAGATTATAACAAACAAAACAAGAGTTGATGTCAAGGATTTTCCTGTAATGCAGCCTATAAAGAAAAATAAAGCGGTATGATATAATTAATATAATAAAAATATTTTCAAAAGCAGGATCATGTAGATTGATGGGAGAGGGTTTAAGTAAAATTCAATATAAATGCTGGTACTCCAATTGGTATTGAAATTTACTTAAACCGGGAGCTTCAAGAGCCTTGATAACATTGAAAATATTCCTGTAAGCAATAAGATGAAGTTTAATGGAAACAGTGACGAAATAAAAGGAGAGGGTTTGCAAATCAGAAAATTAACAGGAGAGGAAGTCAGCCAGTAGGTAGTCTCTATCGAATATTAAGACAGAGACCGACTTGCTCTCCTGTTATTTTTCTTAATGGAAACAAACGATATCTCCCATTGAGGAGTCTTCCAGGTTGAGTAGAATAGAATCAAATAAATTTATTTAAAGAGGATAGAGATAGAAGAGGAGGAAAGTCCTTAATAGAGGAGATATTTGTCTTTTAGTATTAGAAACGAGATGAGAATGTTAGAGTCTTGTATATAAAGTCATTTTTGATTGTATTGATTGCAGGAATCAATAGTCTTATTTCTAGGGGTCGCCTAATATTTCGGGTATAATTCAAAAAACAGTGAGAGAAAACCCTAACATTCCATTCAAATTTTTTTTTTAAATTTTATTTAGTAAGGCTAAACGCACACCAATTGAGCAAAAACGCTCTTGGACAAAACGTTTTTGTATACTCGTGCCTAAAACTGTTTTTTTCAATGCTTTTCTATGGGGCAACGCATAGCGAGGAGGAAAAACACATTTGAGCATGATTCGATATCATTGAACGAAATGTTTTGCCATTGAGCGTTTTGCTCAATCGGTATGCGTTGGCATTGAGCAAAATGTTTTGTCATTGAGCGTTTTTTTCCTAATCGGTGTGCGTTTGTCGGCCATTGAGCAAAAACGCTCAATGACAAACATTTTGTACAATGCCAACGCACACCGATTGAACAAAACGCTCAATTGCAAAACATTTTGTTCAATGGCAAAACATTTTGCCTAACTGGTTGGTGTGCGTTGGCATTGAGCAAAACGTTTTGCTCTTGAATAAAACGTTTTGTCCAAGAGCGTTTTTCTCAATTGGTGTGCGTTCAGCCCAAGCCAGATTCACAGTCTCAGTTTTATTAGATAATTTTAATGCTTAATCCAAACAATTGAGAATGTGGATGCTGAGGAAAAAGAAAACTGCAATATACAGTACTACATGTATATTATGCAAATATTTCCGCAGGTCGCACACTTAGACCTTCTCAGGGCAGGATATAATTGCTTGGCTGACCTTTGTATAGTGTTACAAACAAGTCAATGGAGAGAAGTAAAGGAAAACACAAATACTCGAATGTAAGATACTTTGTGATTGTATCTCCCTAAAAAAAACCCACCCATAGACATGGACGAAACGTTGTTTCTTATTTAGATAAACCAGAGTTTACTTGAAATGAAGTAATTTGATTTAATAGTCTTCCCTTCATCTGTCTATATAAAAACTTGTAACACTGAACAAAGGACCAGTGAATTATATCCTGCACAAGCCGAAATATTTTCACAAAATGAATTGAAAATTTGCTGGTTTCTCGGGAAAATCCAGCAAAATAGCATTTTGTATTTTTTTAAGCCTTTCGGCATTATATATATTTATTTAATGCAAACAAATCCTCAAACTGTCACTGGATTAGAATATTTAAGCGGTTCCCGACCTTTTTACTTTCTCTTAGGCTGAACGCACACCGAACGAGCAAAAACGTTTTCGAACAAAACGTTAAAACTGTTTTTTCAATGCTTTTCTTTGGGTCAACGCACACCGAAGAGACAAAACACAATCGGACATGATTCGGTGTGCGTTCAGCCTAAGCGATTACTAGTATTTTATCAAAATTTCAAAAAATTTTTGCCGAAATAATATAATTAATAATTGAAAAATAAAAGATAATTCCTTATTTTTTTTGGCACCTTTTATTTCCAAATAGCCTATACAAAATTTCTAGGGAAAGCGACACACAGCCAGCCTTAGCCAAGAAAGTATATAATATATTATGTACGAAATATCTCTAGCAATTTTGTATATTTGGAAATAAAATGTGCGAAAGAAAATCAGGATTTATCTTTTATTTTCAATCTTTATTTACAATACAAATCCAGGCCTTAACTCCCAAGTAATGTCCTTTGCAAAATAATTTAAAAGACATTTCCTTAAAATGCCAATTAATAATTCTAAATAATTAATATAAATTATTATAAAATAGATATACCTATCTAAATAAAAATTATTTTGTACAAAAAGAGAATAAATATAAAATAAATAAATTATTGACTTATTTTATATTATAGGCCAAAAAATTATAATATTAATAATACTAATTTGTTTCTAATAATTTTTTTTTTTATATTTGATGAAGAAAACCATTTGACTTAGAGATAGAATGTTTTCTTCAAAGAAATGAAATGAAAATTTATCACATTTGACCTACAAAAAAAAAAAACATCAACAAAAACAAATTGAAGATATCTATATATTTGTTCTGAATTATTTGTTAACAAATAAATAAATAAATAAATTTAAAATGTCGTTGTACTTTATCTGTTTTAAAAAAAGTTCCACTTTATATATTATTAAAAAATGAAGAGGAAAAAAAAAAATAATTGAAACATTTTTAACACTCTAGTTTCGGGTGGCGCACCACCAGTGACCCACGGACCACCAGTAGGGAACCACTGATCTACAATGAATGCAAGGTGTTTTGATGGGCTTTATTTATCTTAGAGCATGTTCCTAATAAATGTATTGGCACTGATTTTCTCAAGTATTTCTGTATTACTATTTTAACGCGGATGAGAATATGACATAGCTCAGTCGATTTTAATGAATTCATTCAGGTCCCATTCTATTTACTTAAAATGAGTCCTGAATAGACCTTTAATAGAGTGTTAAAAAGGATTGATAAAGATAAAGTAAGTTCATGAGCAAATGGCTTGAAGAATGCCGGCATACATAGAAAAAAAAACATTAAATTTATTAAAAATTATTGATAATTGATGTTTTACTGGGGCTAGCGAGACTGATTTTTACTTTTTCGTATAGAATATAAAGAGAAATTATTGTAATCGTCAATAAAAAATTCGACTTCGAGATTTTGATGTTTTTTTGATTTTTAGACCTCCCTGAGTCAAAAAAAAAAATGTTGTCTGTGTGTGTCTGTGTCCGTGTGTGTGAACACGATTACTTAAAAACGAAAGAAGCCAGATCGATGAAATTTGGTATATACTCCTTACACTAAAATTGTAGATTTCTATCAACTTTTGTTTCACAAATTCATTTGTTTATATTTAGATGTTTT
>JAKCPI010009162.1:0-77228 GCA_023213315.1 Euborellia annulipes
GCTCCTTACCCCAAGAAAAATTGAGAAAATATGGGGCTTTTCAGGCCACCGGAGGATAGCTGGTCCCATGTCCCCCCCCCCAGCCAAATTCTCTAGTTACTCCCATGGTGGTCTTCAAACAATTTGAAAGCAAAATGAGAACAGCATCAAAAAAATAATTGATTTTTGAATTTTAAGAGAAAGTAAAAATTAATATGTCAAAATAAATTTGGAAAATCGATTTTTAATCATTTTCAGAACGTTTTGAGACTAAAATTTCATTGTTTTTGCTTGAATATTTTATATACTAAGTTATTCAATCAATATCAAGGCCTAAATGTGTTTATTTAATTAAAAAACAATAAATTAGAAAATGAAAGAGGCAGTTAAAATTTGAAGATGTGAAAGGCAATTAATAAACCCCCATTTTATGTGGTCGTAGTTAAATAAAAAAATGTCTATAGCTTTATAATTGATTGAAAAGACCAGTTTTGCATTTTTCCACAAATCCAACGAAAAATAAGAGAGATATAGCGAGTTTTTGAAAAGCGAATGTGCGCGTGAAGAAAAGCCTAGACGAGAGTGAAGCGAGGCTCCCTGGCTGCACTCTGGGCGCCGATCGAATTAGAAAAAACAAATTGATGCTCTCCCATCATTTGAAATAATTGCCAAATTGATTGATTTCATCTTTTTATGCTTTTATAAAATTTTATTCGAAACTTTTTTTTAACTATAAGAATAAAAGAATGCATATTTATCTATAAAAAATTCATTCCTTTGAGAAAAAATAAAATTTCAAAATATTTTGTCTTCAATCAAAGAGATGCTTATTTCTCATAAATATATTAAATAATAAAATCCACCCCTTTAGACCTTTAGTTCAGTGCTTGTACTTTTTGAGTCGCGGCCCCGTTGGGAACCAAATAAATATCTCACGGCCCCCCTATTTTTTTTTTTTTTTTTTTTTTACTCTTGCCTATGTGTGTTCAATTTTAAGCATGAAGGAATTGAGTTAGGAGGGTGAAATTTTATCCCTCCTAGGGCGTGAAAATAAGCTTTTAATCAAAATCGGCCAAAGAGTACTAGTACTTTACTGATGTAATTTTTCAGTTTTTTTTCGATTTTCTCAAAATTCGCTCTAAAGATTTTGATTAAAATCCAAAAATCAATTATTTTTTAGATGCTCTTTAAAATGTATATTCTCATTTTGCCGTTAAAATCTTCTGAAGACCACTTTACTCTTGTTCTTCATAGGAAAGATAGGTGAAATGGTTGCCATGGTAACAAAATATAAATCTTACTTTTTAGATTAAAATTCATATAAACCAATTATTATTTAGATGCCCTTTTAAAAAGTACATCAGTAATATTTTGTGAAAATTGTTTGAAGTACTCAAATCATTTCATCTAAATTAAATTTTACACTTTGATATTTAACTACCCTACAGTAATACAAGATCGAAATATCGCTTGTGTTCAAATAAATATAACAACCATGTGATGATGAAGAATTCAAAGATTTTACATCTTTTCATTTATTTGGCAATATTCTCTGTTACTCTCTGCTTAATTAATTTTTTTTTCTCTTTCAATTTTTATAATTCTTGGAAATGTCCAAAAAAAAAAAAAAAACATAAAAGCTATTAAATTATTATTTTTAAAAAGACAAATCATTTTTCTTAGAAAAGAGAGGAAGGGGGAGGGCGCCTGGCGCTTTTTCTCCTCATCAACAATCAGAGCGGTGGGGTGGGGGAGCTGCCACTCGCGACCCTCCCCTCCTTTGGTCAATTCAAGAGCACGAAATAATTAACATTGGAAATGAATAAAATCTTGATAAATCAAATGTCTATAACTCGGAAACGGCGCATCCAATTCGCATCGGATTTTTTGTAATGAGTTTAGAATTTCCTAGAGAATATTCACATGCAACTAAAATTGAATAATTAAGAATATATTTTTTCTTTAATCTAACCATCCGTTCAACCAATCAAACGATAGTAAAAAGGATCATCGTTCTATATTCTCTAAAATTTTCCCTTTTATCTGTATATAAAATTTTCATAAATTTTTTTTTTTACTTTCTCTTGACCTATATACGAAATATATAGAGAGAAAGTATTTTTTTTTTTATTTCTCTTTATTAGCACCTCCAATCCCCCCAGTCCCAATTTTTATTAAATAAACAAATATATAAATTTTAAATAAATGCCATAGGGGTTGTGTTGTCCACATTACGTAACGCGTTAGGGGATGGAGAGGTCTGGCCAGAAAGTTACTAATTGTGACAGGGGGTTTCTCTGAGTGTGGCAACAATTCAAAGTTGAATTTATAAAATTTAAAAAAAAAAAAAAGGTCGAATGATTTTCACAACAGGGAAAAATGGAATGATTATTTGAGTCACGAGGGATACTATTAAAAAAAAAAAAGGGTAAAATGATATGAATTTTGGAATTTTGTATAAGAAATTTAATTCGGGGGAGGGGGGTAGTTCTGACATTATATTTGTAGATGGGATTTATATGTGACTGACTCTGACAGGGGGAAGGCGGGACTAGAAAATCGTCAAAAAAGGCGTTACGTGATATGTGGCGAACCCTTAATACTTAAAATGGGATTTAAAATATTAATAGAGAAATAAAAATATTTTGCTGCTGCAGTTTTTTTTTTTATATGGGGTAATAAATTTAAGAAATAAGCAAATTACACAGACAGACACACTCTCAAAGAGTATTTTAATATAGGCCCTAAGTTAAAAAATCGGGTGTGACTGGTCGCACAGCACACAACCTTCTCTTATCTTCGGTAATCGAAAGTTCTGTGCTTGTCACACCAGATTTTTTTTACATATATTTAGCTTCCGACATTACGGTACTTTCGAATTTCAAGATGTAAAATTTATAAGTATTGGAAAATATTTATATTTTGTTACCATGGCAACCATTTCCCCTATCTTTGCTATGAAGTACAAGAGTAAAGTGCTGTTCAAAAGATTTCAATGGCATAATCAGAATATACATTTTAAAGAGTATCTAATAAATAATTAATTTTTGAATTTTAATCAAAATCGTTGAAGCGAATTTAGAGAAAATCGAAAAAACTGAAAAAGCGCTTCAGTAAAGTACTAGTACTTTTTGACCGATTTCGTTCAAAAGCTTCGTGTCACGTGCCAGAGGGGTACCTAACTTAAATATAAAATGTCAATCTTCTAGCTTTTTTCGTTCTTGAGATATTTTGTCCACACTCACACACATAGACAGACCATGTCGCGAAAACCACTTTTTTGGATTCAGGGAACCTCAAAACGTGTATATCCGTCAAAATCTCGACATCGATTAGTTTGAAATTTTGTATTACTTTTCTGTAACTCAAAGAATTCTAATAAGCATGCAGGCTTTTATTTTTATAGTTATTTATCAATAAAGTTTTGAATTATTTTAAATTTTATAAAATTTGAGTAAAAAAAAAAAAGACAAAGATCAATTTGACGTTTCATTCAAATGATGGAGATGTCAAATTTATTTTTCGATTTCGATCGGCGTTCAGAGTACAGACAGGGAGCCTAGCGTTGCCCTCTTCTCGCTTCGTTTCGCTCTTCAGAAACTCGTTTTTTTTTAGATGCACTTGAAAATGTAAATTCTCATTTTGTCATTGAAATCTTTTGAAGACTATATTACTCTCGTACTTTATAGGAAAGATAGGAGAACTAATTACTATGGTGGCAAAATATAAATATTCTCCCATGTTTATAATTTTTTTTTTTTTTTTTTTTTTAAACATTCACACTTTTTTCTCATTCACACTCACACTCACACACACATTCACACTGTCTTTTCGGCAACTTAGGCCATTTAAGACTTTGACGATAACCGTTATTTAAGAATTTATCTATTATTGGGATCCAGGCATTCTTATTTAAGCAATTTGGTATTATAAATTTTATATCTTTTACATCTTGAATTCAAATGTACTGTACTTTCGAAAACTAAATATATTTCGACACAAAAAATCTGGTGTGACCAGCACGGCGCACAACTTTCTCTTACCGAAGAGTTAGAGAAAGTTGTGTGCTGTGCGCCAGTCACACTAGATTTTTTTTTATTTTTATTAATTTTTTTTTTATTTATTAAACAAAATTAAAAATATTCTCCCACTCCATAATATATATAATTCATGGCATTTCACCCCCTTTGGGGAAATATATATTTGAATAAGAGACAAGGAATTCATGGTATGTACTGGTTTTTAATGACATAATTTTTTGGAAAAAAGTGACATAGTCTTGAAACTATTTATAAAAAAAAAAAATTTTTTTTTGATTTTGAACAGAACAATATTATGTCTTTTTTAAAATTTATAAAAAATCATAATTGTGATGTTTATTCATTGTATTGTGAAGAGAATGAATATGTAACCATATGAGCAGTGGCGTACCGAGGGGGGGGGGGGTGGAGGGGGCGGTCCGACCCAGGCCCTGAGCCGGCATAGGCCCCCAAATACTGTATTTATAAAAAAAATTTAAATGAAAATTTCTCTTTGAGAGGCCCCGGGGCCCTCAGGGCTCAAGAAAAAACGAAAAAATTTAGATAGAAAAAAAAAAAAATTTTAATGAAAATTTCTCTTTGAGTGGCTCTGACCCCTTGGGGTTCAGGGATATACGGTATTTTAAAAATATTTTTGTGTATGGAGGAGAGAGATATTTAAAAATGAGCACCCCCCCCCCAAAAAAAAAAATTCAATATAACCTTACACCTCTGGTACAAAATGTATAAAGGCCCCCTCTTCTAGTGCCGCCCCAGGCCCCCAACTGCCTCGGTACGCCTCTGATTGAATCAAAGACTAATTAAAAAAATTTTAATATTGCACATATGATATATCATTTTTTACTACTTTTTATGCAGATTAATAATTTATAATTAAAATGTCAATAGGATGCATAGTTTTCAAGTTATTCAGGGGCAAACGTACACAGTGTGAATGCCATAATGTAATTAAACCAAAAACTCGGTATCTAACATATGATACATGAAACGTTAATTCTTGAAGGAAAAATTTTTTTTGGGGAAAAAATTTTTTTAAAAAAAGGGGGAAAGGGGGGTTCCCCCTGATTCCACAGAACTAAAGCCCTTTTAATTATATGATCTAATTTGGGAGTTATTGGCGATCAAAGTTAAGTCTATTTTCAGACTATTTTCGACCTTAATGACATCAACACTCAATTTTCTATATTATCAAAAAAGCTTATTTAGCATTGTCTGATCAAAACCAAATTTTTACCAGAGATTTATAATTAAAAAATGAGTATTTTTCTAAAGTTTCATTGAGATTGGTAAAGAAATAAATAAAATATTGACTATTTTGTAAATTGAGTTTTAGAATTTGGATCTCAGATTCAAGCCTAGAGCCGGTTCATAGACGGCTCTCTTTACCAATCCGGGATCCCCGATTTGTCAAAATTCCCTAAACATAGGGTTACCAAAATTTATATTCCACAAATCCTTTCTCTCATTATAATGACAGATAAATGAAATTATAAGTTAGCTTTAAAAATAAAAGGAAATTGATAATATGATTTAAAAAAAAAAAGTGCAGGAGGTGGATTTGAACTCGCGAAGTTTGTTTACGTGAGAGTGGAAAAAGATATAGATCGCTTGTGGACGAATTAACCACCTGAGCCAAAGTTTTATTGATTTTTTTGGGGAAAATAAGCCATATGAGAAACATGAAATAAAAGAAGTATTAAAAAAAATTTTAATATTCCACATATGATATATCATTTTTTATTACTTTTTATGCAGATTAATAATTTATAATTAAAATGTCAATAACATTCATAGTTTTCAAGTTATTCAGGGGCAAACGTACGCAGTGCGAATGTCTTAATGTAATTAAACCAAAAACTCTATCTAACATATGATACATGTCATTAATTCTTGAATTCCCCCTGATTCCAAATAACTAAACCCCTTTTAATTATATGATCTAATTTGGGAGTTATTGGCGATCAAAGTTAAGTCTATTTTCAGACTATTTTCGCCCTTAATGACATCAACACTCAATTTTCTATATTATCGAAAAAGCTTATTTAGCATTGTCTGATTAAAACCAAATTTTTACCAGAGATTTATAATTAATAAATGAGTATTTTTCTAAAGTTTCATTGAGATTGGTAAAGAAATAAATAAAATATTGACTATTTTGTAAATTGAGTTTTAGAATTCGGGATCCCGGATGGGTAAAGAGAGCCGCTCTATGAACCGGCTCTAGGCTTGCAATCTGAGATCCCAAATTCTAAAACTAAATTTACAAAATAGTCAATATTTTATTTATTTCTTTACCAATCTCAATGAAACTTTAGAAAAAAACTCATTTTTTAATTATAAATCTCTGGTAAAAATTTGGTTTTAATCAGACAATGCTAAATAAGCTTTTTCGATAATATAGAAAATTGAGTGTTGATGTCATTAAGGTCGAAAATAGTCTGAAAATAGACTTAACTTTGATCGCCAATAACTCCCAAATTAGATCATATAATTAAAAGGGCTTTAGTTATTTGGAATCAGGGGGAATTCAAGAATTAATTTAATGTATCATATGTTAGATAGAGTTTTTGGTTTAATTACATTAAGGCATTCACACTGTGTACGTTTGCCCTTGAAAAACTTGAAAACTATGCATCCTATTGACATTTTAATTATAAATTATTAATCTGCATAAAAAGTAGTAAAAAATGATATATCATTTGTGCAATATTAAATTTTTTTTAATTCGTCTTTGATTCAATGTTTCTTATTTAGTCTATTTGTCTCTATAATAATCATAACAAAGTTGGCCGAGTTGGTAAAGTGGTCGATCATTTATTTTTTTTTCATCCTCACATTACCAAACTTGACGAGTTCAAATCCATCTCCTTCCTGCATTTTTTTTTCATTAATATTTTTAAAATAAGCATTTGTGATAGTTGCGTTGGGACCCGCTGGGCTGCGCTACTGTTGGCCAAGCCAAGCATTCGTCAAACTTGTAAATTGTTTTAATAATTTTCTGATATACTACTTTAATTGTTTCGTATAATTTTTTATTTAAACAAGAGGATAAGATGTCTTTCTCGTCAGTAGAAGTGATCATAACGAATGATACAGATATCAAATATCCAATTCACATAGGTAATATATTCATTTTTTCTAACCTCAAAGTCATTGACTTAATATTTAATTTATGTTAATTAATTTCTATTATTTTATTAATAATTTTGAAAAATTAAAACAATTTTCAATAGATGATATTTTTGAAATAATTTTTTTTTTCTGACAAATGAATCGAATAATTATGTTAATTTATTCTCTCCAAATAAGGAGTCTGAATGTAATAAAATCCGAAAATGAAAACTGTCATTTTTCAAAACTCTCACGATGACAGGCAGATAACTACTCTTAGTATAAAAAAAATATATATTTATTTTTTTAGTAAACATTAACTATTTGGCTAACACTTGGCCCCAATAATTTGTTATAAATGAATTTTTACATCTACATCAAAATTTATTCCTATTATCTTATTTTCTTCAGTAAACAAAATAAATATATTGAAAATCATTTGTTTTTAATAATTATTTCTTAGTACACACCACCTGTCATTGTGTGTTCAAGAAATAATGCACTTTTATCATTATATATATATTATATTCGTCAAATGTCACTCTTAAATCCGACTTAAAGACTGCCAATTCAACTAATTATAATATTGTTATAGACACTATGACTCTTTGGCCATTTGTGTTCTCTTTATCGCAATAATCTCAGTAATTTGCTTAGAATTATAAATTGGTGTTTCAATATTCATTTTACTTTTTACTTTCTCTTGCCTATGTAATATATATATATAGAGAGAAAATAATGGATTCATGTCAAAAATTCGAGATTTTGATGGATATACACGTTTTGAGGTCCCCTGAATAAAAAAAAGTGGTTTTCGTGACAGGTCTGTCTGTTTGTGTGTGTCTGTTAACAGAATATCTCAAAAACGAAAAGAGCTAGGCGGTTGTAATCTTATATTTAAGTTAGGTACCCCCCTGGGACGTGACACGAAGCTTTTGAACAAAATCGGTCAAAAAGTACTTTACTGATGTACTTTTTCAGTTTTTTACGATTTTCCCGAAATTTGTTCCAATGATTTTGTTTAAATTTCATAAATAAATTATTTTTTAGATGCTCTATAAAATCTATATTCTCATTTTGCCCTTAAAATCTTTTGAAGCACAACTTGAGAGACTCTTGTACTTCATAGGAAAGATAGGAGAAATATAAATATTTTCCCATACCTATAAATTTTACATCTTGAAAATCGAATGTACTGTACTGTCGGAAACTAAATACATGTCGACACAAAAAACATCTCTACATTCCGGAAACAAACCTCATTCCTGCCATATTTATGTATATATAATACAAGAAGAGAAATTTGATGAGAAGAAGAAGGCTCACAAAAAAGCAACCCTTAATTAATCGTGAAGCCTGAGGGATTCCCAGGATAAATAAATTTGATGAAATGCCATCCATGTCTAACTATAGGCACGGTGAGGGACAATATTAAGTCCCACCCATGCGTTTTCTACTAGTGATTATTTCATTGTTTAAAAAAAAAAATTATATATTTTTTAATGGAAACTTTCATGATTCAAACCTAGAAAATTTCCAATGAAGATTTTCATTTTCTTTTCTAAAAACACTGAAATAATCACATGTAGAAAACGCATGGGTGGGACTTAATATTGACCGTCACTGTACATCACGAAAATCCCTTATGTTCTCAGAATATTCAGTCTTTGAATTCGTATTTGTCTCACAATTTATTCTTTAATTATTACTTATTTATAATGTCTCGTTACTGAGACCAGAGTCACTGGTCACATTTGCAATTTGTTAACCAGTGCTTACGGATCTCGGAGAATAAAAAGTCAGATTTATGCCCCGATTAAAAATTTTTTTTTCTCGGGTACCTATATCTGAAACACACTTATTTTCCAATTGGCCAAATGGTTTCCCGATGCCATTTAATTAAAATAAAAAAAAAAATAATATGTCTCGTAGTGCTATCTCAATGATGAAGAAAAATGAAAAATTCTAGCGTTTAGAGAGAAGGGTGTTCATTTAGAAACATTGCAATGAAAATTGCCCAAATCACAATGCTTTTGGTAATTTCTTCAAAATCCGGTTGCAGACGGTTCAATGAAAAGAGGAGAAATGTCTTTATTGTTCAACCATTGATTGGAGGCTCCAATGGAAATGAACAGATGCGTTATTCTGCTGGAAAATCCAATCTTTGGTATGTTCACTGGCTCGAATCACTCGATAGACTGTGAATTTGGAGACATTTAGATTCAAATCAGACTTAAAATCATTCGGGCCTCTTATGTTGTTGCTTGCTGCTCGAATTATCCGGCGTTCATCTCGCTGAGGATAACTCTTGTTTGGTCTTCCTCATTAGATTGAACCGTATGCAACCGGATTTTGAAGAAATTACCAAAACGACATTGTGATTTTGGCCAATTTTCGTTTCAATGTTTCTAAATGAACACCCTTTTGCTCTAAACGCTAGAATTTTTCATTTTTCTTCATTATTAAGACACTTGCCACGAGACATTATAAATAAGTAATAATTAAAGAATAAATTGTGAGACAAATACAAATTCAAAGACTGAATATTCAGAGCGATTTTTTCTTGGTGTATCTATAGTTATGAAACATATATTTGATTTAATTTAATAATAATAGTATAAATAATTAATAGCTTTTATTTATTTTTTATTTTAAAAACATTTTTTTCATTTTGAAATAAAAAATTTTTAAAGTGTGCCTCTAGTTATGAAACGTGGGGGTATGAAGATAGGGGTCAGCCTGGTGGATATCATTGAGAAGGATGAAGAGGCCAATTTATTTGGATTATCTCCTCCCCCTTATATCTACAAGTTTATAGACGGACTGAGGATGAGACATGAAATATATCTCGAAATGTCTCCGGAGTCAAGAAGCTCAACCTGTCCTTATTAAAATAAAATATATATATATTCACAGCCACCAAAACCTATTTATTTAAAATAATTAACACCATTGTAATACATTCAAAAGCAACTAGAACGGTGTTTCCTAATGTGGATGCCATGCTCAAAATTTAAAAATGAGACATTCTACAGTTCAAAAACCAAAATTCCGCCGTAAATGTGGATTTACTGCTTAGAATGAAGAAAACAATCGATTGAATATAACAAAAGTGGGAGAGTTGAAACGGAGCCTAAAATATAACCTCTCTACAGCAAGCATCAAGGAAGTCTTAAGCCTCGGTCACACGGAGCGATTTATTCGCTGCTTATTTCTATAGTAGTGACCAAAAATTACACTCATTTCAAATCCTAAGGTTTTAAAAATGGAATAATCCAAGTATTATAACTTATCACTTCTAAATTTATTCATTTTAATTCAATGTATTTCAAGTAAATTAAACTAAACAGAAACTTTGACCTCTGATTTGATAGAGAAGAAAGAAAGATTCTTTTTATCATCTATTCCAGAGGTCAGAGTCTCTCTCCGTATTTTATCTTTCTTGCCTTTCTATCAAATATTCCATTTTATCTCTCGATAAATCCTATATTCGTATTTCATCTACAAATTTTATTTTATAATTAACTAACAAAATTTAAAGTATACTATATTAACTACAATATAACAATAACAAGAAAATAATTTTTCTTATATAGGAATATTATTTTTTATTGATAGACGGAGTGTATTGATATTGGAAATTGGGAGGAGGATTTGTTTTACCATCCTCTGGATAATGCTCAAATAGAGACACACATATCTCACGAAACAACGAATAAAAGAACCATTGACTTAGGATTATTATTAGTATTATTCCTTAGCTAAAGAATTATTTATAAAAAGGAAATTCGTCGCTTTATATGAAAGTTGGGGTGGCTGGCAAATAAACTTTAACTACAAATTAATCTGTATAAATTAGATTAAATTATATCATGGTTTACCTGAGCTAAGCCTTGTCTTTATATGTCAGCCACCCCAACCTTCACATAAAGCGACGGATTTCCTTTTTTATCAATTCACTAGAACCCCTCTTAACCGGCCTGGTCGGGACCGAGACCCTGGCTGGTTAATCCGAGGTTTCGGTGAAAAATTGATTTTCATTCAATTTCATCACACGTTTCCTAACTCGCTCATTTTTGTTTAAGAGATCTCAAGCCTATGAAGTAGAAAAATAGACTGGGAAGCAAGCGAGTAAACAAACTCGGGAACTCCTTCCCCCTCCCTCTTCAGCATCTGAAAGAACATATTGCACAATGTTGCAGCACACATTAAAATACAAAAAAAAAGTAATTTATATATAATATATGTAATAATAAATAATGTATGATAAATCCGAAGACCGGTTGATCCGAGGCCGGATGAGAGGGATTATACTGTAATTCTTTAAAATGAAAGAAAAAATTTCAAGACAATTAAATCCAAAAGGATTATTAATTGATTGTTTTTTTTTTATTCTTCAGGACCAGTCTTCCCATGCATCTATTGTCGGACAAATTTTATAAATTTATTCTTCCTCTGGAAACATTTCACAAAATGCATTTCAAAAAACATCTCTTCTTTCGATAAAATGAAATATGATCCCAAGAGGAAAGGTAAAATTTTGTATTTTCTTTTTAAATTTATATATTAAAAATACTATTTATTTATTTTTTTTTTTAGAAAAAAAGTCATCAGGTAAGAAAAATTCAAAAGTGAAACATGAGCCGATTGTGAATATAGATACATCTCTGGATAACGAATCTTCTAATGATAGCTCACATCCGAATAATAAAACGCAAGGGCCGAAGGGGAAAATCTATCAGTGCGAATATTGTAAAAAAGAATTCACTCAAGTGTGTAATCTCAAATCTCATGTGCGAACTCACACAGGTGAAAAGCCATACAAATGTGATATCTGTATGAAACAATTTTCTCAAAAAGTTTCTCTTAAATTCCATCTACGAACGCATACCGGCGAGAAACCCTATCAATGCGATATATGCATGCGTCAATTCACTCAACTTGAACATCTCAAAATTCATATGCGAACTCATACAGGTGAAAAACCTTATCAATGTGAAATTTGTAAAAAGCAATTCGCCCAAACACCATCATTGAAAATGCATATGCGAATTCATACTGGTGAGAGACCTTACTCTTGTGAAGTGTGTCAAAAACAATTTGCCCAACATGAACATCTCAAAATTCATATGCGATCCCATACAGGTGATAAACCCTATCAGTGTGACGTGTGTAACAAACAATTTACTAGTCTTTCTAATCATAACGCTCATATACAAACTCACAAAAGAGCCCAATTAGCCAACTTGCGTAGATAATACAAATGAAAATAAGAAAATCTCACTTGCAATTTTTAAGCTTTAAGCGAAGATGTACATAAGCCTATTTAGAGAGCAATTAATGAGAAAAGGTTCTTCTAATTCTTTTATCTATTTTTAAATTTTACTATTTGAGATCAGATTTGAAACTGATTTTACTTTAATCTGCTCGCCTCATCAGTTTTTCATTAGAACCAAGTTCTTTGCTCAAATTAAGTTTTTTCTTAAATTAATTTTTGGGATATAAATCAGATAGTAAAATTCAAAAGCCTCAATCGCCTCTTGTTTATTTAAGTCTACAAAATAAAAATCTCACGGAATTAATAGATAAATTAAAAAATTAGAGAAAAAAAAAAAGTTGACAAAAATTGTGTGAAAGTATAGGAAATTAGTCAGGAGGATAGATTATAACTAGAGACCGGATTTTAAGCATAAAGCTTATTGTTGAATTTTATAAGCAACCATTGGATATTTAATTTCTACACGAATTACGGAAAACTAAGTGTATTTAGATTGCATTTTTTATGCTTTTATTTTTTTAGTTTTCATGCTTTTTTTCCCCTTCATGCTTATTTGAACTTATTTTACGAATATTTATATAAATTTTAAAAATAATTCAAAACATTATTCAGCAAAAACGTTCATGTAAAGCAAATCCTTCGGCAACTGGGTAAATCCCGGCTTCCCTACCCTGACTCGGGTCCCCCTAGACCTCCCTACTCTGACTCTGGCCTCCCTGGATCCCCCTACTCTGGCTCGGCCCGCCTGCGGACCCTCGCAGGGGGGAGTAATCTGGTGGGACTGACCGTACACTTTTTACACACTAATTTAAAGTTGCATTCTGTACTTGTTTACCAGAATATATATACATATAAAATTTTTAAATACTAATTTTTAAAATTTTATATTAAAATTGATTACCTCCGAAGTTGCTTATGAGATGCTTTTTTCAAATTTTATGCTTAACAACTTTTTTATTCAATATTTTTATGCTTTTTTGTCCGGTCTTTAATTATAACTCTCAAGAATCAGAGTTGGTAAAAAAATTTATCTTGACACAAAATAGTAATTCTAATATATCGGCGAAAACTAAATGTATGTCGGTACAAAAAATTTAGTGTGATAAGCACAGAACAACTTTCAATTACCAAAGGTAAGAGAAAGTTGTGTGCATACACAATTATATTGGCTATCAATTAATTTAGAGTCAAGATTTTGTTTTTTATCATAAATATTAAGATTTTAAATTGAATATTTCAATTATCTTTTTCTCAATGTATTCAGATTGTTTGTATATATTCGCATAATGACTGATCATGGCTTTATTCAATTAAAGATCTTATAAATTGGAAGTTTTGTTTCGATAGGCTTCTCTTCTGGCTGATTACCTCCTCTTTCACACAGATCTGCTAATAGTCACCTATTTCATGTTAAGTTGATAAGATATCAATTTATTTGAAAATCAAAAAATTTCTATCTATATTACAGTACTATGACTATCAAAATCAACCGAACTGATAGATACTCCTGTTTATTGTGTAGTACAGTTCTGAAAATTTTTCAATTGACTGAATCTTCGCTCCCTCAAGGCTCTCTATGATAATTTCAATAAGAAAATTTTACAAAACAGTTGTTTAATTTAAAGAGATTGTTAATATGGCCAGTTGCAACTGTCTTATACAACAAATTAGCAAAGATAAACTTGCTGGGGTTTCGATATAGTCTGTTTCGGTCCGTTGCAGTTAGGGAATTTTCGACTTCGAAAGTGTAAGCCACGCCAAACTGTTTTTAAGACAAACTAGTTTATCATAGGTCAAATTAGTTCGTCCAGAGTGCGTTCGGTTAAACTGATTTCTTTCTAGGCCAAACTAGTTTATCTTATGTGTGTTAGGATAAACTAGCTTGTCCTAAAAAACAGTTTGGCCTGTAACATATACAAAGACTAACACTTTGGTAACACTGTTTAAACAAAAATCACATTAAGGGCCGGTTATATATATATATATATATATATTAGGGTGATGACAAAAAAATTTTTCATTATCCTGCAGTGCCGTTCGATGAACTTTTGTATAGAAACTAAGAATATCATGATTCTTCTTCTTGATTTTGAAAAAAGTTCCCCCAGGGGTTGACTTTAAAAACTCGTATTCAAGTAGCGTATGATAACATCCCAGACTTGTGAGACAACCTGACATATTCGTTGAAATTTTCAATTCTTGGCAAATTCCTTTTATATACTTTATTCACTGTTTTTCCTCCCAAATTTTAAAATTTTTGTTTACTGAATCATTCGACTTAAAATAACCATTATACCAAACTGATGTATTATGTTTTGATATTTTTTTTTTTAAATTTCATTTAACTAATTTTAATTTTTTTAAATTTCATTTAAGTTTTTTTCTGCATCGAAGGCCATTTAGACCCCGTTTCTATTTATTTCAATTGGACTGGTCTTCTTCTTCATGCCCGTTCCGGACGTTGGCTATCATCATAGCGATTGACGCCTTGTCGCAGCTCTCCAGAAAACTCCACCGAAGAAAGTCCAGACCATTCTCGTAAATTCTTTAACCTCAAGATACGCCGACGTCCTGGACCACGTTTTCCGAAGATCTTCCCCTGCATAACCAGATGAAGGATTTTGATGGGTTCCTCATGATATGACTAAAATATTGCTGATGTTGAGGAGCTGCTCTCTCTCCTTTCCGACGCGGCGTAAAACTTCAGCATTGGTTACGAGGTCCACCCAAGTTAGTCGTCGGTAGATCCACATCTCAAATGCTTCAATTTTCTTCTCTGTTACTCTGGCCAATGTCCAGGCTTCCATTCCATATATTAAAACGGAGCACATAGCACTACTATCCTAATTTTTGTGGCGAGGACAGCATAAGAAGTGTCTCATTTTGGCGAAGGTAGATCTTGCTATTTCTATACGTGCTCTTATTTCCTTATCAGACTCCCACTGGTTGTTTGGACTGGTAGCCGGTAAATATGTCGCGGTATGCAATTACACCAATTTTATGAAACCTGCCTATTATGATACAAAAAACTTTATATTTGTATGCTTGAGTGTAATGTATCTTTTTCTAGTCCTTTTTCAGATATAATATATCCAATGAATTTAACTTGTTTACAAATTTAGTCTTCTCACTGGTTTCCTCGTCCGGACGGATCGCCGCACCAACTGTGGAGAAACAGGTGTAGGTGGCTTCTGCTTCTGTGAAGAAAAAGGTGGAAGAGGTGGCTGGACCTCCCTTGGACTCGACCCCTCAGTTCTTGAAGTTGGCCCATCAGCTCTCTCAGTAGGGGGTGGAAGAGTCGCAAAAATTTTCTTTTGTTCTTGGTTCTCAGCCCGTGTGTAGTCGATAAGATGTTGGTTAGGATCTTCCCGTTTACTACATTCAGTGGATATCAGCTGATCTACATGTCTCTTTAATGTATATCCAGAGTCCAGTCTCACCAAGTAGTGCAATCTACCTACTCTATTTAATATAGTTCCAAATTGCCACTTCTTATTACCAAAGTAGTTTCTTGATAACACTCTTTGTCCTGTACAGAATTGTCTCCCTGTCTTGTAAGATACATTACATTGGGGCAACTATTTACACATAAATCAAAAATGAATCTTACATTATGGTTTGATATGCAAAAGTTCACCCAGTGATATAGCAGGGCATTTTTAAATTCGAAAAACCTCTAGTCATCATCCTAATATATATATATACACTACCCACAGAAAGTTTGAGACAGTTTGCAATATTTTTTCAAAAATTGATAAAAATAAAAACATTTATTTGATTTATATATATATGAAATTCAACGATTTATTAAAAGGCAGCTCCTGTTTTGCCCACTTATATTATACTATTAAGAAAATACCTCCCTGCTTCTCTTAAGCCACTTGAGTCATTTTGGACAAAAATCGACTTAACCATTAATCACTGGGGTGACAGATATATGTATTAAGTGCCAAATGATTTCTAGAGTCAGGAGAGCAGATTAAGAAAAAAAATCGAATTTCTACTGTATATCTTAATAGTTTAAAAATATTATGAAATTTGCGTTTTTTTTAATATTATCTCTTAAAGATAAAACACACAAAAAGAGATAATGGGTATCTAAAATATACGTAGTTAAATAAAGTAGACGAACACTTATCTTTTTTTTTAGTCCCATTAAGAGATAAAATTATCAAAGTTCATAGATTTTACCTTTAATTTCTTTTTAAGATATCAACTTTATTTTGGTATTCATAGTACTTAATAAATATTTTCTTTGTCTTGTCAACGTGTCAAGTTTTCGATATGTAAAAAAAAATCTGTCACAGCTCACAACACAAAAAATCGTTGGACGAATTTTGAGAAAATCGAAAAAATCTGAAAAATTACATCAGTAAAGTACTAGTACTCTTTGGCCGATATTGTTCAAAAGCTTCGTGTCATGTCCCAGACGGGTACCTAACTTAAATATAAAATTTTAACCTCCTAGCTCTTCGTTCTTGAGATATTTTGTTCACAGACAGACACACAGACCATGTCGCGAAAACCGCTTTTTTGGATTCAGGAGACCTTAAAACGTGTATATCCATCAAAATCTCGACATCGAATTTTTGACATGAATCCAATACTTTCTCTATAGGCCTATATATAGGGTAAAAGAAAGTAAATACTGTACCAAGGGTGGGTGCTCTTCATTGAGTCTAGGCTTCATTATTTATTCCCTTGATATTATTATTAAATTATAATAATTATACATATTTTTCATAATGTTTTATACAAATTAATATCTATTTAAATAAATAGTAAGCTCTAAGTAAATAAATATATATAAAATATTTTTTTATAAAATTTAAAATAAATATGATTCCTAATGAAAAAGTGTTTATACAAGTATAATACATTGATTAACCTCTGATATGACAAGTTTCTTGGTTAATGAATACTTTATTGATAGAAAGTATTTGTAAGCCATTGTATTATAATATAACATTGTTTTAGACCGAAACTCCTCAAACTACGCTGATTTCGGTCTACAATTCTCTCGGCATCACTCATTAAGCTTCAATTAAGACTTTAAGTTTAATTAAGAGGAAAAAATAGTGTAAGGCTGAACGCACGCCAATTGAGCAAAAACGTTTTCGGACAAAACGTTTTTGACTAATCGTGCCCAAAAATGCCTTTTTATGGGTCAACGCACACCGAGGAGGCAAAACACATTTGAGCATGATTCGACATCATTGAACAAAATGTTTTGCCATTGAGCGTTTTGCTCAATATGTGTGCGTTGGCATTGAGCAAAATGTTTTGTCTTTGAGCAAAAAATGCCAACGCACACCTATTAGGCAAAAACGCTCAATGACAAAACATTTTGCCTAATCGGTGTGCGTTGGCATTGAGCAAAACGTTTTGCTCTTGGACAAAACGTTTTGTCCAAGAGCGTTTTGCACAATTGGTGTGCGTTCAGCCTAACACTCGAGTCTTGTTAATTTTACTTTCAGTATGATTTTTTTTTAAAACGGCACCCAACATTTCTTGTTCAATTTTTCATCTTAAATGTAATCATATATCTATGAAACCTACGCGTTTGAGAGTCCTTTTGCTTAATAATAACCGGATCACTATATAGAAAAGAATTTATAATTCTCAGCCTCGCACTAAATTTGTCATTTATTTCTTGCAGAGTTTGGACCATCCAACCCCCCATCATCCTAAAATCCTTAAAGATTATATACAGTGTAGATAAATAAAAATATTCAGAGAAATATTGTCAAATTCTGTTAGAAATTATAAAAAATCATCCATTTGTAGGGGGGATTTCCTCTCGGAATAATTTTCCGTCTACAGGTGGATGAAACGAACAATTCAATGTACCATAACATTTTTATTTTTTATTTTTGATAGCCGACGGGCCTGGCAAGAATGAACAACAGCCACCAAGATGAGTGTTAAGCAACGCCAAGCAATGCTAAAAATCGGGATAGATGGCCCCCTTTAAACAAGACTGTTGAACGCCTCCTCAAGCCATCGATATAAATGCCTAAAAAAAAGAAAAATTTTTGTGAGTGAATGCTTAAAAAATTAAAAATTTTTTGTTTCTTTTTATCTCTGTTTGTGTTGGGGCAGGGCCGGAACTAGGAGATTTTTTAGGGGGGGCAAAATTTAATTTGCCGCCCCCTCCTTAAAATTTTCCCTGATATCAAAAATTTTTCTGCGAAATTTTTTTTTTTTTTTTTTTTTCGCGAAACCAAATTTTCCCGTCCGAAAAAATATTTTACTTTTTTTTTAGAGACGCAAAATTTGCCGCCCCTGATATCTGCCGCCCGGGGCACGTGCACCCACTGCCCCCCTAGATCCGGCCCTGTGTTGGGGGGAGGGGGGAATCAAATATGACCATCCAGTTTATATGCAAAATGTTTATTTGGAATAAGTTATTTTCTAGAATGAGGAGCTTACGCCGCCTCTGAGGCCACAGTCTATTCAAGCGATGTTTCCTCCAAAACCTATCTTCGTGATTCCGACGCCGTTTCTCCTATACCAGACTTTTTCGATTGCAGAGGACAATTAGAGTTTACAAATTTTTTATACAATAGAGGTAGATCGCGCTGAGAAATTTTGTCTTCATATGCAGCCTTCCAAAATATATATTTATAGGCCTATATGATTTGGTGCTGGGCCCCATCCCCTTCCCGAGACCCCCTAGTTACGCCCTTGGTAGCCATTAAGACCTTTATCTTAATCTACTCTAGGAAGAAGGAAGAGGAAATTAAAGGATTATAGATTCAGAAGCTCCTATCCCCCCCTCATTTTGATTGAGAAATGTCTTTGAAGTGGATCTATAACAATAAAATATAAAACTTTATTTTAATTTTATTCATGTGAACACTGCTGAAAAAGATTTCATTATTTTTATTCTTTTATGGATTGTTCGATTATATACTCTGTGCTCTGGACCAACCATCAACTTGAGCGATCCTAGTGGCGGCATTCATTAACAAAAGTTTTAATCTTCTTTTATTTAATACTCTTTGATATTTATTAAAATAACATTACCTCCTTTAAAACCAAAATTATTTTTAATACAAAAAAAAAAAGTAACCTGATAATGATGATGATGATGATGAAACTTTGCGAAGATTTAATTTTAAATTTCCCTGCCTCCTTTTGACGTCACGCCTTCTCAAATCGGTATTCTCCGGATATTTTCGGTTCTTTACGGAACTCGGATCTCAAGACCTTGATACTTTCCTTTCATTCCCAATTCATTTAATTTAATATTTCTCTTCAAAATTATACCAAAAAGCATATAACAAATACTTTTTTTTAAGAGTAAAAATGAAAATTTGGACATCCGAACATACATTTAAGTAAGTTTCGGATATATTTTATATGTCAAATCAATAGATTTATTTAATTATATCTATTAAATATACAATTTTAATTATTCATAACCTCAACATGTTTTAAATTAATGGTAATATTTCCAGCCATCCTTGGGAGACTGTTGCACAGGCAGCATGGAGGAAGTATCCAAATCCGATGAATCCAGCTGTGATAGGAACAGACGTCGTCGATCGGAAAGTCGTCGATGGAGTTCTTCACACCCATCGTCTCGTTAGTTCTCAATGGGGTTTTCCAGGATGGGCTCAATCTGTACGTTTCACCCTCTCACACCTCTATTTTGTTTTCCCGGTTTTTAATTTATTAATTTCATTTATTTGTAGATTGTCGGGTCTACAAACATATGCTATGCCAGCGAACATTCACAAGTTGATCCCATTGCTAGACATATGATATTAAAAACCAGAAATGTAAGTAAATTAGTATTAAAAAAATTACATCAACTCACACTAAAACGTCATAAATGATTGGGACATTCACAGAAAAAAAATTTAAATTATACAACCATGATCTGAATTAAAGCCAACTTATGTTAAAAATAACTTAATGTTACATCATTTTTTTATTCGCGATATTATTTTAAAATTTTATTCTAAAAATCGTACACAAATTATATCTTTCGGTTTAAAGAGGAGTTGTTAAAAAGCCTTGACCGCCTTTTTCTTGTTATTTTATTATCATTCTTCATTGAAATATCCTTATATATATAATAGAAGGTTTCCGTGGTTTGGGTATATATATACGGTATATATCGCCATCAGATATTAAGATAAACTCAACTAAATAAAAAAATTTTATCTGTGAGTATGTTTGTTGTTGGTGAGGCCAAGCGCCCCATGGCCTCCGGAAATTGAACCCAGGATCTCCAGCCTTTCCGGTGCATCGGTGTGGTATCCAAGCCCCCGACCTACACCAACAATAACTCACTTCCCCTTATATCCAAGTTAATCGTGCATTTCTCTAACGCTCTGAGGACAGTGGGGTTAAGTTAGAGTTAAATATATTTAACAAGACTGTGAGTGTGCAATAGACAGCACACCGGAAAGGCTGGAGGTCCTGTGTTTGAATCCCGGAGGAAATGGGGGGCTTAGCCTCACCATCAAAAAACATAATCACAGATTTTTTAAATATATCTATGACTAGTTCGAATCATCAAATACATACCTTATTCAAATAAATAAATCTCAATAAATTTAAATTCAATTTTTTCATATAAACTCTGTTTTATTTGTTTGAGTTACAACGTATAGGCCACTCATTGTGGTCTTTAATTCATTTTACAGTCTCTCATTTTTAGAAAAAAGACTCTTTGTGATTATATCTGAATTACATTATATAAAAAAACATGATGTTCATTACACCACTTACAGATAGATGGGGAAATCATTTTATGCACTTTATTCAGTTTATCACCAATTCCCATTTGGTCCAAAGATCGCACATTTTTTCTCACGCGTCCATCCATGTCTTAGTAAATCTTGTAACTTGTTTTAGTGATTAGTATGACCATTTCTTCTTCTTGTTCACTAGTTTCGTGATTAGTCCTTTGTCAAATCTCATTTATTCATTCACTTTTATTTTTTGATATTCTGTTACGATATTATCAAAAATTCTCTTGTAACAACTTACTTGTTAGTTGATAACATTCTCTGATGATTATATAATATGCGATTAAAAGGCGGCCAATTGAATTAAATAAACGTTAATAAAAATCTATTCAAATCATTATTAACGTCAGTTGAGTCTCAGGTCAATTTTTTCCTTTGTTTAAGTGGATAATTGACCCAAACAATTTTTTCCTTTAATTTAATTAACATAGTTAAATCTTCTAAAATTAATAAACATCTAGTTTAAAATATAAACAATATTTTTCCCAAATATTCTACATACATTATTGATTTTTGTGTATTTTTAGATCATCAAAATGGATTGTCAGTTGGGCAAAACGGAGTATTTCTGACACTATTTGTTTTTTGCATTTATTCGAACTACGCTACCGGAACTTTTCATAAGATTTGTGTTTTCGGAACAATGCCTCAAAGTATCGCCCGGATTTTAATTTCAAGGGCGGATCACACATCAATTGACTTCGAATCAAGATCATTTTAATCACAAAAATCCAAGTTAAATGACCAGGGAATTGGCAGAACAGATCAAAGAAATCATAAGACTTTGAAGAAAAGAAACAAAAATCAAAGCTCCGTATAATGCAAATGGTGTCTAAAATGCTCCTTTGTTCACTTGTCATTCCATTTTAATGACCTGAAAATACACAAAAATCAATAACATTAAAAAATCATCACACACCTGTAGAACAAGAAATTTCAAATAATATTTTAACAATTAGAAAACGTTTATTTCTCAACCGAATCAAGCTAATTTTGATTATGGCATTAGCCCCTTTGTTTTTTTATTATTATCACTGGTTGAATTTCATTCGTTCGCTTGTCAAAGTCACAACTGTATATGCTAATATTCTTATGACATAAATATGTAATTTTTCGTGATTATCGTATCAAATGAAAAGAATGAGTCAGACCTGGGCATCGAAAAAATACAGTTTCAATGTCAAAATTTATGACGCATGAATTGAACTTTGCTCGGAATCTCCGTACGTAGTCTGATAGGCTAATGAAATTTGCTATCATACTTTGCACTTTCAAGTGCGTGTTTGTTAGTAAATTAAAGAGTAAAGAACTAGGCAAATTACATCATTTAAGGCTAATGAACTCGACAAATAGCGATTTCAAACGATGCTCTCGTTTCATTGTTCACTTTCAGAAATATATATATATATAAAGATATAATTCATTATATTTGTAAAATGATATATACTTTTATTTGTGTTTGAATGTCGTGATTATCTCCTTATTTCTATAATCTACTTTACTCGCACTTGGGAAGTTGAAATTGGCTATCACAGGTTTCGACTTAACGTTAAAGATTTTAAATTATATATATATATATACAAAATGTTTTAATTATAGTATTCAAAATATCTCGATTCTTTTCGGACTTAACAAAGTCATTGAGATATATATCTAACAAATAACACTCAAAGATTTGTTAGATTAATAAAAGAATGTTTGAGTTTAGGCTTTGCTTTCACATTTGTTATTATTAATAAAAGAATTTGATTTTCGGCCACTCATTCTGTGGCATTCTTTAAGTCTCATTTGAATTCAAATGAGATTGTAACAACCTTTGTAATCTAAACTGAATTGTACATGAAGAAGGCCACAGAATGAGTGGCCGAAACGCTGTAATTTTTACAAATATACTACAGTTAAACCGAAAATCAAATTCTTTTATTAATCTAACAAATCTTTGAGTGTTATTTCTTAAGTATATATCTCAATGTATACTTTTTTGTTGTTTTTTTCCTGTAAGCGACTCTCCACGACGGCCAACCCGACCAGGGGAAAGATGTCTTTGGGCTGTATGTCAAGTTTTTTATGTAAAATGTTAAAAAGAAGAATAAAGACGTTTATTATTATTATTATTATATATCTCAATGACTTTGTCAAGTCCGAAAAGAATCGAGATGTTTTGAATACTAATATCTAATTCAAATATATGAATCTCGAAAATATTTAATTAAATTCTTTTATTAAATATACGATGTATTGAAAAAGTCTCGAGTTAGTACAATATTTTGGAATGAACTGGGTTACCAAAAAATTAACTTGCTTTTAAAATAAAGGTGCGGTGACATTTGACGAGAAGTATTATTTACAAAATTCTAAAAAAAAGCGTGCCTCAAGGTTGTCTTACATAAGATTATTATATTTCTCTCATTAACAATTACGATTGATTGAAAAGGAATTATTTTCTTTTTTAATAAATTGTTTTATTAAATCTGGGTCATCGTTTTTTTTTTATGTTAAAAGGTTAATGGAAAAATTTATTATTATTAAAAAAAAAAAAATTGTTGGCAGATTTAGAGGGAAACGAGCCAAGTTTTTTTCATTCATTCAGCTTTTCTCGTGTTTAAGTTCACAATGAAATTAACTAACCGATTATACAATAAATAGAAAATTTTAGTGATTATTTTTTTAACAGTCCTAGAAGACTGAAAAAAAAGTTAGGCTAAATTTTTTACACTCTTTCGTTTCGGCCACGAGTTTTACAGTGAGGGACAATATTAAGTCCCACCCTTACGTTTTCTATTTGTGATTATTTCATTGTTTTTAAAAAAATATTATATAGAGATTTTTTAATGGAAACTCATGGTTCAAACCTAGAAAATTTCCAATAAAGATTTTCATTTTCTTTTATAAAAACAATGAATTAATCACAAGTAGAAAACGTATGGGTGGGACTTAACTTTGGCGCTCACTAACCTCTCTCAAATCTTACCTTAATATTATATACAAAAAATGCGGTGAGTCAAATTAAAATAATTTCTAAAAAAAATTGAGAAAAAACCAGCTGTTTCAGTTCAACGAAACTAACTTACTGATAATTATAGAAACTCGTATATACGAACTTCTTACACAATTCATACGGAATCGAGTTCCATTTATTAGAGTTTGTCTGTACACAAACAAAGTCGAGGAAGAAGGGGAATCCATAGTTGAAGTTTGATGATGCTCTATCTTCGAAAATCTGTAATCGACCGGCATCAGAATCCTGAAGTCGTTATTTCGCCTCTCGAAATGTCACAGTTAAGAGAAAACAGGGTTTGTAGAAGAGCCCCCAAATTGTGGATTAATTGCTTCTGAGATACCTCATTCAAATCTACTCAATGCATTCATATGGGATTAAAAAGAGTTAAAACTACATACCTTGAGAATGATTTGCCTACGTAAGCTCTTCGAAATATATGCAATTTAGTTTGTTACTTTGAACTAAAAACAGCTGATTTTTTATTTATTTAACAGCAAATTAGGGAGCGTACAAGTATTTCGTAACCCAATTTGGGGGGGGGGGGGGCTCTCAAAACGCCCCCCCGTGCTATGGGGGGGGGGGGGGGAGTTTAACAAACCTTTCTTCTTTTTTTTTTTCTTTCCCTTTCTTTTATATATAAAAACAAACTCGTGTGTTATGTGATGTCTGGGGGGGGCAAAAGAAGGGGTGGGAGAGATATATGGGGGGGGTAAATAATAAAAAGAAAAAAGCGTAAAAAATACACTTTCCCCCCTTATAATAAAGCCTTAATGATTTAATTGAATAATTATATTATATTTTATTTAATTGCTGGAAGGTTTACTTGTGATTTCTTTATTCTGGTCTTCGAAATTTTTAAATAAATATTACAAAAAATATTTATTTTTGAAAAATTTTAATGAAGACTGGCGACTAGACATTCGGTTACTCAAAGAACCATCATCAGGCCTCTATTTTCCAAATCACCATTCATAAAAAAAAGTAAACCTTCCAACAATCAAAATATATATTTGACTTTGTTACCACTATATAATTGAATAATATTAGTATAAATCTACCTGCTGTATTATTTAATTTAATTATTAATATTTGATTTCAGTTAACATTCTGTCGCTACATAGCAGTGGATGAAACTGTCTGTTATTCGCCGCATCCTCAAGATGGAACTAAAACTTTATTAAAACAAGAGGCTGTTGTCACTGTCAGTGGAGTTCCTCTTAATAGCTACGTTGAAGATCTCTTAGCAAACAAAATATCATTGAATGCAGGAAAGGTAAATTATTCATATTTATTTTTGTATTAAATCTCAAAATAATCTTAATTATATATTTTTGGCTTTATTTATTAAAAAAATGAGATTAAAAGATTTACTAAAATTGTAGGATATGAGGTATGTAATTTCAAATAAAATTTTTACTAAGCATTCTTAGATTTAATGTTTATTTAAGAATTTAGGAACAATTTTTCTCAGATGCAATTAATAAATATTTCGGAGGCGTTGAGTGATAGACTATTAGTGGCACCGGAGAAAAAAGGTGGATTTTATTTTCTCAATTCTTAAATAAATATGCCCAACATAAAGTCTTTTATTTTTAAAACGTTTCTTGCAAATGGATTAGAAACAGAGGAGAAAGAATGCGCTTTGCGTTTTATTTATTTTTTTTTATATACCCATCTTTAGGAATAATTTGAAAACAATCCCAATCAAATCACATATTTTATGTTAAATATCTATTTTCAATTTGATTAAAATCTTTATTGAATAAAAACTTATTAAGTTAATTCCAATAACTAAATTGTGTTTTTTCATTCATTTAATTTGGCATCTTTCTAATCAATAAATATTTAAATATTTTATCCTTTTTCTTCTACTCCGATGAATAAACAGTTTTCCTTTATAAATTAGTTTGAATTCATCAAAATTTCATAGTTATTGATTAGAGAAAACTCTAAATAGTGAATGAAATTAAAACAACGCCTACCTAGGCCTCTATTAATAAAGGAAAATGAATTGGTGGGTGGGGCTCTCGTTTGTGTCTGTCCTTAAATCAGCATTTCACAAAGCCATCCAAAGAACTAAAAAGAATTTCTTTAATCTTTTAGAAACATTGGCTATTTTTACATAATAGTTAATAATTACTAATCAATTATCATAGAACAACTTTTTTCCCCACGACAAAAGGCAAAAACTTAAGCCTATATATATATATGTTCTGGAAGGTTTCCGCGACTGGATGTATGCGAAGATAAGTTTTCTCGGGTTGAGTCGCGTGTGATGTTGAGATTTACTCGACGTTTCGGCTCTCCTTTTGGAGCCATTTTCAAGAGTATGGAATTAGGGGGGAATTGTTGGGGTGGTTTGTTTACGGGGTCGCAGTCTTGCTGGTCCCCAGGTCAATTTGGATGCCTCAGAGGCTGGGTTTGGTCTGTGAGAGCAGGAGGAAGGTTGAGTGTGTGTAATTGCGTTTGTGTTCGGTTTAGGTTGACTACGGGGCCTCAGTCTGCCTCCCCAAGTCGATGTGTTATTGGTTTGGTTAGTGGATGTGTTAGGAGATTGGGTTTGTTTCTGAGATTTAGATTGTGTGTGTGATCGTGTCTGTGTTTAATTTAGGTTGACTTTGGGGCCTCAATCTGCCTACTCCCCCAGTCGATGTATTGCTGGGTGTTTCCGAGGCTTGTATTTGTCTTTGAGATGTGTTGGGTTGTGTGGTGGTGGTTTGCGTGTTGATGGTCGAAGTGATTCGACCAGCAAGACTGCGACCCCGTAAACAAACCACCCCAACAATTTCCCCCTAATTCCATACTCTTGAAAATGGCTCCAAAAGGAGAGCCGAAACGTCGAGTAAATCTCAACATCACACGCGACTCAACCCGAGAAAACTTATCTTCGCAATATATATATATATAGAGGTAAAGGTGGTATTATGAGCCCCTAGTTTCTTTTTTGTTATAATAAATTTTTTTAAATAATTTTTGCTGAATTATTTGTGTTGAACTTCAACTATAACAATTGATGAATATATTTAAAAAGTATGCAGTCGATTAAATACACATAAAGTGAAATAATAACAAAAAATCAAAAAAGTTCGTTTTGTTGAAAAAATTTTCTGTGCTGGTATTATGAGCCCCTAGAGTAAATACATGAAAAAGAGTGTTAAAAAGCGGTTAGTAATACAAATATCCTTTATCAAAATTGTATTTTGTTAATTACAAAACTATATTAGTGTAAATAAGTTGGAAAACAGAAAATATTTTATGATCTGCAAAAGTCGCAAATATAAACATCTTTTTCAGTCCCAGCACAGTCATTGTGCGCCCACATTTCACATATCAGGCACTGTATCCACAGTTCTCCTTGATAATTGGCAGAGTAAAGTCCTTCACAAAACATACAGGGCGCATGCTCATCTCCGGGATTATCAACTCCCACTGGCATTTCCAAAACGGACTCTACGGTATTGACGGACCATCAAAAATTGCGGCTCATATACCAGGCACAGAAGGGGGGCTCACATTACCGACATAGCCATATTGAATTTCCTTAAAGCATATTCTATCTTTGTTACTGTCTAAATTAATTATCACCTACATTAAATCAAAGCTTAAAACCTACTCTATTAGATAGCGTAGCCTATTAGAGTAAATGCAATCGAATAATAATCATAATTAAGGGCTAAATAGGTACCTTTCAAAGTTTTTTAGTAGAAGAAAACACAAACACCTGATTTATCCACCATCTATCATCAACAACTGAACCAAAGCTCTCTAGAGGCCTAAAAAAAGAACGGAACACAGTGTTTCCATCAATCCCTATTAGATTGTGTGAACTCTATGACGAGATATATTGGGGGCTCATAATACCTACAGGGCTCATATTACCACCTTTACCTCTATATATACAGGGTGTTTCAAGAGGAAACTGAAAGAATTGGAGCGAGTGTTCTACTAGTGAAAATGATGAAAAAAGTTCATATAAACATGGGTCCGGAAACGCTTCGTTTGCGAGTTACAGCTGGCGAAATATTTCGCCATGACTCCGGAGCAAAGAGAGAAATTAAGCCATACTGAAATTCTAGGAACATAAATTGAGAGGTATTCTTGATGGTTTCTTATGGTCATTAACCTGAAAAAATGAATAAAACTGGTCCCAGAACCGCAGCTCAAGTAGTTTTTGAAAAAACAGGCGTAAAACGCAAAAATCAGAGCCAAAACAACACAATTTTTTTACATTTGGCCTACTCTAACTCGGTTCTTTTCCCAATAAACATACAAAATTTTTAAATAAAACTTGTAGAAAATTTAATTCTGAACAAAATGATGTACATAAAGTCAACAACAAAAACAAAATTACAAAAATAAACGAATTTTTATTAACGTAAGAATGTTCAAAACATAGCGGAATAAAGACTTTTAATTTTCAAACAGAATGAATAATAACAAAAAGTAAACAAATAAAACAAGAACTCGCAAACGAAGCGTTTCCGGACCCATGTTTATATGAACTTTTTTCAACATTTTCCCTCCAATTCTTTCCGTTTCTTCGTGAAACACCCTGTTTATATATATACATGTATATATCTCCTACTGAGAATCATAGTGGTGATAAGTCCGAAATTCAACAATTCGAGAAAAGTTGTATGAAAGTTTTATAAACATATACATTTAAATAGTCGGGCAACAAAAGAATAGGCCAAAATCAATAGCAAAGAATGGAAATATATTTTCGCCACTTTGGCATTCAAAAGAGAAGACGTTTTAGCAACGTTGCTAGGCTTAACTCTAAAATTGAATTTTCTGACTTTCGCCACTATGATTCTCAGCAGTTGATATCTGTCATCCTAGAAAATAAGTGGTTAAGTCGATTTTTCACCAAAATGAGTTAGTGGTTTAGAAGAAGCAGGGAGATATTTTCTTTGTAGTATTATAAATGGGCATGTTAGGGCCTGGCTTTAAACGTAGTTATTAAGATGTGCGTATTTATCCATCTTCAGTTTTGTAACTTTGAAAGTCGTGCCCTGAAAAAGTAGAGAACATTGACCACTTATTCAATGAAATGATAGATATATATTAATAAAGGTTGGACAAAATAATATAAACACCTAACATATCTAGTGAAGAATTGGAGATATCAGCCAAATTGGGACTGATATCTCCAATTCTCCACTATAATCACATCACAGCCACAACCTCAAAAGCAAGCTAACATATAGGCAATATTTATTTATTAATAATTTTTGAGCCACCATTTGCTTGTAGAAATTTTTACAGGTTATTTGGGGGTATTCTAGGATCTGTATCTTAAATTTTCGACCTCAAGGACCCTAAGCTAACTTGGGGAAGGGGAGGGGTGTATCTCGGTTAATATTGAGTCTACAAATTCGTTTTATCAATCAAAAACTTTTTTCAGTTTTTCGCTTATGTCTTGTAAACTAAGCAAATTTTGTGCACCATAGCTCAAAACAAAGTTGTAGAGCATAGAATTTGCTAAAATTTGGTTGATAAAACGAATTTTCGATCCCAATATTAACCGGAAGGGCCGATCAGAATTTTTATTTGTTTTACATTTCGAGAAAGTTTGTCTAACTTTGATCGGCCGTATTTCGGTTAATATTGAGTCTATAAATTCGTTTTGTCAACCAAATTTTAGCAAATTTAATGAACTATAACTTTTTATTGTACTATGGTTCAGGAAATATGCTTAGTTTGCGAGATATAAAACAAAATAAAAAAGTCCTAAAATTTTAACGTTTTTGCACTCCTCCCCTCCCCAAAGTTAACACAGGGTTCTGGAGGTAAAAACTTAAAATAGACATCCTAGAGTACCCCCAAATAACCTGTAAAAATTTCTACAAGCAAACGGTGGCTCAACACATTATTAATAAATAAATATTGTCTGTATGTCCGATACTCAAATTATTTTGTCTAACCCCTGTATATATATATATATATATATATATATATATATATATATATATATATATTTTATTTTAAGCTTCACACAGATTCCAGGTTTAGGTAGATGGATTTTCCAACTTATAAATAAGGAAAAATAAAATTTCTCTTTATTGGCCAATAAATTTTTAATAAATAATAAGAGAAATTTTATTTTTCCTTATTTATAAGTTGGAAAATCCATCTACCTAAACCTGGAATCTGTGTGAAGCTTAAATTAAATCACCTGGTTTGAGATCCTATGTAATTATATATATAGAGTTGAAGGTGTGAAGGTCAAGTCAGTCTAAATGATTTGAGAATGAAAATGCAATATATTATTATTAAAATAATTATATTTATTCTCGAAACGTTCTTATAAAAACCTCAGTTTCGAGAATAAATATAATTATTTTAATAATAATATATTGCATTTTCATTCTCAAATCATTTGGACTGACTTGGCCTTCACACCTTCAACTATATATTTATCTACAGTCCTGGTGAGTCTATTATATATATATATATATATATTATTCAATATATATATGGCAAGATAAATTGTCTCGAGGTTTTGTTAGATCTCATAGACAAATTCAAACCTCTGAGACATACACAGTCCAGACCTGGGGGACTCTTGAAAAATGATTCCAAAAGGAGAGAGCAGAAAGGTCGAGTAAATCTCAACAACACTATTTTCAAATTTTTAATAAATTGATTTTTATGGCAAATGGTATTTTAATTATTTTTAAATTATTAGCATGTCTTTTTGAAACGCTTTTATTTCTCTTCTTGCACCTCTCTAAAAATTTTAATAAAATCTTTACTTCCTTTTTTTATTTAAATAAAATATTCTTATTAATTTTTTTGTTATTTTTCTTTTAGGGAAGACAAGCAATTGAATGGGTAATTGGAAAAATCAACGCCGAAGTAAAAGAAATTACCAACACAGCCGTTAAAAGTAAAGATGAAATTTTATCCCAAACGAAAAAATCTATAGATGATATAACTAATAGTGCACGAAAATCAATGGACGACATATCGCATGCGGCAAAAAAATCTTTCGATGAATTTCATACATTCGCCAATAATGGACACTCACAATCTCTACCAAAAATTTAAAATTTAGGCATCGCACAAATTTAGTTTTTATTTTTCTAATTTTTAATTTAAATTAATAATTAATTTTTTTTTGTATACTATCTAGTTAATTGTGTTTTTCTTAAAAAGACAAATCAATAAGAAAAACAAACCAACTATTTATTTTCAAAAACTCGGTAATTTTTTTTTTTATTCAATGTTATTTAATTTTATTTATTATTTTTTTTTTTTTAAATAAAACAAGTAACGATTGAGTATCTATCTATTTTAAAAAAACTGAATTTTTTAATACACTTCTGAGAGAGTCAAACTCATTTGGGATAAAATCCTTAAATGCTGGACCATTTTGGATTAACATTCCAATATATATATATATATATAAAATTCTCATCTCATTTTAGACTTGGTGTACCGTATATTCGTGATTTAAGTGAATAAAATGTAAAGACATGTATAAGTAGAGAGAGAGAATAGTATTTATTAGTATTTATATTTATAAACACATTTGGAGATATTTATTTTTAAATTGTATTTTATTCACATAAATCATAATATTAATAATAATTTTATTGTGATGTACATACACATTAGAAAGAGATTCATTCGTATTTTTTTTTTAATTTTTTTTTTTTTAGAAAATATGTATATATAATTTGGCGAAGAAAAGAAAAAAAAACCAAAGCTAAATATAAATAAATCAATAATACATCTTTTTTTTGCTTTTCTACTCTCTTTCCTACATCCTGCCTTTGTGTCTGGCGGACAATGAGATTACAGATCATACACATATAAAAACTGGACGAATGGGAGCAGCTCAGTTTCTGTGACATCCTATGGAGGAAAGAATCAAGAATTGAGACAGCTAAACTTGAACTGCTACACATTGGGTAACATGATTCTTTGTGGTCACACTCAGAGGCGTAGTGAAGACAATTTTCAGAGAGGGAAGGAGGCCAAAAATATCAATTAAATTGATTGTTTGTAGATGGCCCTAAGGATGATTAATTTAATTATAAGGACCGTCGGCCAAAAAATAAATACTTTGGCGTATTGTCCGTTTATTTGTAAATATTTCGACCCCAGTGATATGGAATCGTCTTCAGTACAATCAACAGTTGTTTTGCAAATAGTTAATTGCATTCATGGAATGCTCAGCTATTTTGTCATATTGGATGGGAGAAAGTAACGATTTTCAAAACATCTGTTTATTGTACTGAAGATGATTCCATTTCACTGGGGTCGAAATATTTACAAATAAACGGATAATACGCAAAGATATTTATTTTTTTGGCCGACAGTCCTTAAAATTAAATCAATTAAATTTAGTCAATTTATCAAGAGTATTATAATTTTCATTCTAACATGTATATATTATTTTTTTTAACTTAATTAGATGGCTGTCGGAAAAACCATTTGGCCACTTGCAAAGTAAGTGTGTTTCAGATATAGGAACCCGAGAAAAATAAAATTTTTTAATCGGGGCATAAATCTGACTTCTTATTCTCGGAGATCAGTACGCACTGATTCACAAATTGCAAATGTGACCAGTGACTCTGGTCTCGGTCATATATTAATCTATGCAATTTTTTGTTTCACCCCCTTTTTTTTTAAATAACATTAATATAGAAAATAATTATAAGTTAGGAAAGAGCAAGTACAAGAGCAGCCTTTGGATACCCAATTCTGAAGGAGACCTTTCGGACAAAATTTATTAGTCTATATTCAGTCCTTCAAATCTAATTTAGGCACAAAGTTGTCATTTTTATTATTATTAAGTGAACTGGGGTCTGGGGGGTTTGACAGCAGAATTTACAATCATAATTCTATTTCTATTGGGTTTGGCGCCGCCTGCATTCTTTGAAAGGTCTTCGGACGCTGATAGCTGAGCGAAGAGGGCACCCTTTTGCCCCGATCTCCATCGGCCACTGGTGGTTTTATGATACCATGAAAAATTGTGCCACCATTGCCTTTTGGGTTTGGCGTCTCTGGCTATCTTTGGGTCTGCGCTTCTGGATACCTTTGGGAAGGTGTCTCCGGCGCCCTTTGGGGTTGGCGCCTCCTTGCTGGCATACCCGTCAGAAACGGCTCTGTACAGGCCTACTTCAAAACCATTCAAATTTGCCGGTGAGTTGACAAATTCGTTGCTTACTTCAATTTTAATGTTGCTAACCTGTTTGTTGCCTACCTGTTGCTAACTTATGACTGGTCACGCGACAGGACGCGGTATTACTATTTGAAATATTCTAAATATCATTGTTACATTTTTTTTTATTTATTCACAATTATATAATGTCTGATCCAAATGAAATTGAACATTTTCATGGTGTTTATTTATTAATTTCATTAAATCCAAATCCAAGACTTAAAGGGAGAACTTATATAGGATATACCGTCAATCCTAATCGTAGAATCAAACAGCATAATCGTGGAATGCAATTTGGAGGAGCCAAAAAAACCAGCGATCGTGGCCCATGGTGATTAAATTCCTTTTTATTTAATCGATATTTATTAATTGGACTCAATAAACTAATTAGAATTCTTAAATATTTCAGGGAAATGATTTTAATTATTCATGGTTTTCCAAATGACATATCAGCTTTGAGGGTAAGGTAAATATTATTGCAATAATAAATAAGCCTATGATAATATAATAAAAATGCTCCCCATATTTTCAAAAATCCACTTACTATCACTCAATGAAAAGTAGAAAATTTGCAAATGCTCACTATCAAATTGTTCCTTTTGTTGGTGTAGGTCGAGGGTTCGGTGGTCTGGCGCAAAGGGTAGCACACCGATGCCCCGGAAAGGCTTGAAATCTAGGGTTCCCGGGGACCATGGGCCTGCTACAAAAATCACACTCAAATTGTTAAATATATCTATGACTAGTCAAGTCCGAAACGAGGTATTCAATGGGTATTAAACTAAATCTCGATACTCAGCCCAACAATAGACACTAGTCTGTTTTTATAAAAATTAATTACTATAGCAGTACTTGACCTTCTTTTACGTTAATGTCCTAATTAAAATTTAAAGAAAAAGACCAATCATTTAAGAGGAATACAGGATGATCAGATTTTCCCTAGTATCTCCAACTCCTCGAGTAAAAAGCTTCTGATTCTGTTTGTACAATTAATAAGAAATGATTTGAAAACATATAATTAATATTTGTTATTGCAATAATAAGTAATCCTATGATAATATAATAAAAATGGTCCATAAATTTTCAAAAATCCAAATACTCGGTGGAAAGTAGAAAATTTGAAAATGTTCACTATCAAATTGTTCTTTTTGTTGACTTTGGCATAAGCTACAACAGAGTTCAATTTTAATAGTTATTTAATTTATATCACTGTTGTAGTTAAATGTGATTTGATATGTCAACGCAACTTTGTCGTTTTTATTTCACAAAACAATAACTTTAATTTAAAATAGCTAAATATTTTTCGAGATCTATTATTTGAATAAGATAATAGTATTCAAAATACCTCGATTCGGACTTTAACTGAGTCATAGATATATTTAACAAGACATGTGAGTGTTTTTTATTGATGAGGCCAAACATCCCATGGCCCCCGGGAATCGAACCCAGGATCTCCGCCTTTCCGGGGCATAGGCGTGCTATCCATTGCACCAGGCCACCGGACCCTCGACCTGCACCAATAAAACTCACTTCCCCTTATATGCAGTTAGTCGCGCAAGTTACTAACTCGTAACGAATAGGTGAAAAACTTTAAAGAAAAATTTTCCACCTATGCGCCGCTTGGTTAACCAGTAGAGGGACAGATATCTGGATCTGCTCTAACACACTACTGTAAGCAGCAAAGCCCAGAGGGCAGCGGGGTTAAGTTATAGCTAAATATTTTTCGAGATCTATTATTTGAATAAGATAATAGTATTCAAAATACCTCGATTCGGACTTTAACTGAGTCATAGATATATTTAACAAGACATGTGAGTGTTTTTTATATATAATAGATCTCGAAAAATATTTAGCTATAACTTAACCCCGCTGCCCTCTGGGCTTTGCTGCTTACAGTAGTGTGTTAGAGCAGATCCAGATATCTGTCCCTCTACTGGTTAACCAAGCGGCGCATAGGTGGAAAATTTTTCTTTAAAGTTTTTCACCTATTCGTTACGAGTTAGTAACTTGCGCGACTAACTGCATATAAGGGGAAGTGAGTTTTATTGGTGCAGGTCGAGGGTCCGGTGGCCTGGTGCAATGGATAGCACGCCTATGCCCCGGAAAGGCGAAGATCCTGGGTTCGATTCCCGGGGGCCATGGGATGTTTGGCCTCATCAATAAAAAACACTCACATGTCTTGTTAATTTAAAATGTTGACACCCCGGAAAGTTGCCTACCCAATATCTTCATCCTAGAGCCGCCCCTGTGTATAATTACTTTGGCGCTGAATACATTATATCTGACAGATCGTAAGGAATTTTATTAAATGTCTATTAAAGAACGTAAGGATTTTTCTGTTGACTGAACCCTAGCCATGAAGATGGTCGCATAGCCGACCGAAACCTCGCTGTGGGTTCTATAATAAAGAAAGTAACTTAGCTAGCCTTTGATTTATTCTACTAATTCATATTTATTAACATATATATATATATAATTCTGGTGTCATTATAGCAAGTTGAAAACAATTTATATGGTTTGAGATAAACTGATAAACTTCCCAGAACTGATTTAGTGATTACATTAAATTATATAATAGGTTGTTAAAAAAAATTCCATTAAAAACTTATGAAATTTTTTATTAATTTATAAAATTGATTACATTTTAATAATTTATGAATAGAGAATTATTAATTTGTCGTCTTTTTTTTAGTTTGAATGGGCTTGGCAACATCCTCTTGCATCAAGAAGATTAAGGCATGTAAGAAACAAATCGAAAAATGAAAAACCCGTTCAATTCACTTTAAGAATCTTGGGAGAATTATTACGAACTGGTCCTTGGAATCGACTACCTTTGACAATTCGATGGCTGAAGCAGGAATACGCATGCGAACTGCCTGTAAATATTATATTCATGTTCATTTTGAGTTTTTAATTCTACATATTATATATAATATTCGAGGGCAAGGTGGTCGGACTTGGACAGAAATGGCGTTGATATCAATATTTGTGTTGTGATTGTCACAGACTGTGTTGGGCAAATTAAGCATATTTTGATTTGTCTACTTCTTGACGTAGACAAATGCGTAGACAAAGTAGACAATGTAAACAACGTAGATAATGTAGACAAAGGGCTCAGCGCTTGTTTTCATTGGCTCTCATCTCAGATCAGTGATCTGTCATTTCTAGAAACAGCCTAGAAATTCATATACATAAAAATGTCTAAACGCGGGAAGTCCAATAAACTGACATTTCAAAAATTTGAATTAGGGAAACAAAATGAAAAGGTATGTTGCAGTGTGTCTTTTTTGCAAAGAAAACCCTGCATAATACAGCTTCTAATATCTTAATTCAAATAAAAGTTACTTAAAATTAAGCAATACCGGTATTATCACTCTGGCAGATGTTTCTTTTTTCACCCAATAGTCTCTCTATATTTGACCTATAGAATTGTTAAGAAAATTATAAATTATACAAGGTTTAGGCATTATATATATAGTTGTATATATAAGAATAGGATATTCCACTTTAAGCGAGAATATTGGAGTAACGAACACTAAATTTTATATATATATATATATATACAATTTATTAATTTATTTAATCTTCGTTACTCCAATAATCTCGCTTAAAGTGAAATAGAAAAATTGTAAAAATCACTCTTTATCTATTGATTTCGTATATATTAGTATCAAAAAATTATATTTATGACGATACATAAAAAATTATGGTGTTGTTAGTCCCTCCAAATTTTTAAATTTTAATTGTCTACTTGGATATTGTTCATTTGTCTACATACATTGTCTACGCGTAGTCAAAGTAAAGTAGACAATTCGCCCAACGCGGTTCACAGTATATGTCATAACAAGTAACACTGTGATTGGATAAATTTCATCCTACCGCTCTTATTAGTTTTTTATTTATTTAAATATGTTTAAATCTTAATGTTTATTATATCACCTGCAGAGAATCATAGTGGCGAAAGTCCGAAATTCGAGAAATGGCGTTTGAAAGTTTTATAAACATATAGCCTACATTTAAATAGCCGGGCAACAAATGAATAGGCCAGAATCAATAACAAAGAATGGAAATATATTTTCGCCACTTTGGAACTCAAAAGAGAAGATGTTTTAACAACTTTTGGTAGACTCAAAAGTTGAATTTTCGGACTTTCGTCACTATGATTCTCAGCAGGCGATATGGTCGAGTGGTTCAATTATAATTACTATATTACAGGCAGTGCCGGATTAAACAAGATGGAGGCCCTTAGGCAGTCGAAATTTCGGGGCCCTGTCAACGAAATTTTTTCCGTCGTGCAGAAAATTTTTTTTCCCTTCAGTGAAAATCAAAATCATTTTACCCTTTTTTAGGGAAACGAAATTTTTGCCGCCCTTGCGAGGAAAATTTTTTCACCCCCCCTCCCCGTTAAAATTATTTTTTCTTTTTTTATTTTTAAATGAGCTCAGATACCGAAAATCTGTTGCGGGCCCCCTAAAAAGCGTGGGGCACATAGGCGATCGCCTACTCCGCCCAGGTCCTGATCTAGGGGGGGGGGGGGTGGGGGCCCGGGGGGCGGGGGGGATGGGGGGGGGGGGTTAAGATAAAAATAAATTTAAAAAAGTAAAATGAAATAGAATTTTTTTTTGAAAAATTTTTAGAAGAAAAAAAAAAATTTTTTTTTCTCCTAAAAAATTTGTTGGGGTCCGGCCCCACTAATGGCTAATCCGGCACTGATTACAGGGCAAATTTTATTTTCATGATTCTATCTCACATATCTCATTCAAGCATAATAAAGGCGCTCACTTTAAAAGTGTTTGTATAGTTTTTAAAATAAACTTTATTCAAGATAATTTATTAAATTGTGATCAAAAACAAACAAGAAATAGACTTTCTCAACAATGTTTGGATCGTTATAAAAAAGAATCCAGGAAATGCATGGCATTAAAGAGAATAATATTGAAAAATAAAAGAATTTTGAACAATCTTTTGCTACCAAGCTGAGAACTTTTCATTTTCGCTTTATCTAGTCGATAATTTAATAAAGGGCTATAGCTGTAGACTTAATGGTTATATTATTAATTAACTAAATATAATCTCTTTTTTTTTTCTTAATTTTTCAGGATGGTTTGGTTGCTCCACTTCATATGCCAATAGCCTATGGGCCAGTGCGAATTAAAAAACCAAAACCTTCACAAAACATGTGCAATGAACTTGATATTAACGGACTGAGTTTGTGTAGTATTTGTAATAAATCAGTGACGAAAGAAGAATCAATGACCTGTTTGAATCCGAAATGTCTTCTATATACTCACGTGATCTGTCTTGCTGGATTGTTTGTTGAACCTGAGGAAATAATTCCAATTGAAGGAAAATGTCCCTCCTGTCAACAAGATCTTCTTTGGGGTGATTTAGTGCGAAAAAAGAAAGGATGTTATCAGAACTTAGAAGAGGATGCCGAGAGTTCAGATTCAGAATTCTGACATCAATTTCCTCATGAGAATGTAAGTAAATTTTATTAATTAGTTATTAGTTATATATATATATACACTCACCGGCACAATTAACCGCCCAACAAATTCTTATAATTTCGAATTTTTTTCTGCTCCAATTTAAATCAAATGATTTAACAACGTTTCTTCCATGTGTCAAAATAATATTAAATACCTGTAATTATTTATTGAATAATTATTATATTACAAAGAAATAAAATTTATTACTAAATTCGGGGTTGTTAATTGTGCCGGAAGTGTTTATATAAATAGATTCTTTAAGAACAAATATATTTCACTAATATAGATATGGGTTTCGCTTAAAACTTATTAATTTCAAAAATAAACTTTTATTTCTGTTTTAATAATAAAAAATAAATAAAATAAAAGCTATTAATTATTTAAATTATTAATGAATACTATTATTAAATTAAATCAAATATCAATATTCAGATGTTTCATAACTCTAGGTACACCAAGAAAAAATCGCTTATATTCTCAGAATAGAGAGTTTTTGAATTCGTAATTGTCTCACAATTTATTCTTTAATTATTACTTATTTATAATGACTCGTAATACGTATCTCAATGATGAAGAAAAAGAAAAAATTCCTGCGTTTAAAGAAGAAGACTGTTCATTTACAAACATTGCAACGAAAATAGGCCCAAATCACAATGTCGTTTGGTGATTTCTTCAAAATACGGTTGCATACGGTTCAATGAAAGAGTAGGACCAAACAAGAAGTTATCCCAGCGAGATGAACACCGGAGAATTCGAGGAACAAGCAACAACACCCGAGTGATTTTAAGTCTGATTTGAATCTAAATGTCTCCAAATCTACATTCTATCAAATGATTCGAGCCAATGAACATATATTAATACTAAGCCAAAAACTCAAACGAGTTGCATAATTTACACCTTCCCATATGGAAGCCAAACGTCAATTTGCTATAAAAAATCTTGGTCGAGATTGGACTAAGGTAAGAGTTAAACAGTTTTCCATTTATTATTTTTTTAAATACAAAGCATATAAAATATGTTATAGGTAATTTTTCAGACGAAAAAAAGTTCAACTTAGATGGCCCAGATAGTATTCTTTATTTCTGGAGGGACCTGAGAAAAGAGCCGAAGTACTTATCGAAACGAAATTTTGGAGGAGGAACTCTCAACGCCAAACTCTACCCTTAGCTCTCCCAATGAAGAGTGAAGACTAGATTTATGTGCTGGAAGAAAATTTCTTGCCATCTTTGAATCAATATGAAGATGAAAGATTGGATTTTCCAGCAGAATAACGCATCTGTTCATTCCACTTGGAGCCCCTAATCAAAGGTTAAACAATAAAAACATTTATTACTCCTCTTTTGATTGAACTGTATGCCGGATTTTGAAGAAATTACCAAACGACATTGTGATTTGGGCCTATTTTCGTTGCAATCTTTGTAAATGAACAGCCTTCTTCTTTAAACGCAAGAATTTTTCCTTTTTCTTCATCATTGAGATATTTATCACGAGTCATTATAAATAAGTAATATATTAAAGAATAAATTGCGAGAAGCGATTTTTGCATGATGTACCTATAGTTATGAAACACCTGAATATTGATATTATTTGATTTAATTTATTAATAATAGTTTTTATTAATAATTTAAATAATTAATAGCTTTTATTTTATTTATTTTTTATTTTAAAAACATAAATAAAAGTTTATTTTTGAGACTATATCGATACGCTGCTTCGCTTCGCTCACCTTGTAAGCTAGTTAAGTTTTAAGCGAAAAAACAAGTGTACCTGTAGTTATGAAACGGGGTATATATCAGACCAACTTCAGTATAAGCCATTTTTATAAAGATAAAAAGAAACGGTGGTAGTAACTTGTATGAGTAAATTTTTTGTTTTATTTTTGGCAATATTATACTATACTTATTCTTGGGGAGGGCTTTCACGCTGTGGAATTCACATCCTTGGAAGGTGCGATTGTTGGGGAAAGTCTGAGGACTGAGGAAGGGCCGTCCCTGTGTTGGGTCTCGCATTGCTTAGCATGTCTTTTGGTGGAATATTTTGTGATTTTGTTGAATGTTGTTGTGTGATATAACAGTGTATTGTAACTACTGCTCATATGAAGCATGAATCGCCTCAGGACATATATATATATATTTTCAAATAAATAAATATATTATATTGTAAACCGATTATAAATCTGAAGAAGACTTTCGTGTCAGACCGAAAATATAAGAATGCATCCGTCATATATGCCAGCAATAGTCTCTGTTAGGAACTGAATGAAATTTTTTCTCGAGAATTCAAACCTCTTCCAGCACATCACACCTTAAAAATAAAAAATAAAAAAACTATACACATATTTATTTATTTATTTTTACAAGTGAATTTTTTGCAAATCAAATATTTTAAATTTTTGATAATATATTTTTTTTTACCAATATATTTTATCAATATTAACTACCCAAGGTGGTTGGTTACTTGTCGATTTCTATGAGGGGATGGATGGTCCTCATCAAGATTATTAAAACACTTAATTTTTGGCAAATTTGTGCTTTATTATCTTAAATTTTTTATATAGAGACTTAATTGGCCAAATCAGCCCTTGTAAAAAAATCGAAACTCTAGTCAAGCGCTGAGTTGCCCACTTAAGTCTCTATGTAAAAAATTTAAGATATTGTAATAAAGAAAATTTGCCAAAATTTAAGTGTTTTAATAATCTTGATGAGGACCATCTCCTCATAAAAATCGACAAGTTACCTCCTTTGGTAGTCTATATTGATCAATTGACCTTGTCCAGTTTCAAATCGTCAACAATATGTTTTATTTTGTTAAACCAAGTTTCAAGCCAGGAAAGTTCGTGAAATGAGATTGACTATTTTACTCTTTGTTTTTTTGGGTTTTTGAGTTTGTTTTTTCCTTTCGTGTTATTTGATTATTTTAGAATATTTATATTTTTTTTTTTTATTAAAAAACACATTTTTCTCATTCCCACACGCATACACCAGGGTTATAAGGGGGGGGGGGGGCCCGCCCCCAAAAAAAAAAAAAAAATTTCCAAAAACCCCGAGTGAAAAATATAGCTTAAAAAAAATTTTTTCCGAGGGTGAAAAATTTGGTTCGAAAAAAATTTTTCGAGGGGGGGCGGAATAAATTTAGTTTAAAAAAAATTTGTATACGCATTCGTATGAGTAAAAATTGTATGAGATGTTTTTTCAACTTTTATGCTTATTTAACAACTTTTTATTCAAGTTTTTATGTTTTTAAGACTTTTTTTTCATTTTATGTTTTTGTCCGGTCTTTACTAATCAGTAAATAAATTAGAAAAAGATTTTTGCAAAATAATTAGAATGTATTGTTTAAAATTTTCACAGCCCCCGGGCCTTGGTGTAGTGGTTAGCATACTGACTATTTGTACCAAGGGTCGAGGGTTCGCATCCCGTCCCATGCGACAAAAATATATTAAAATTGAATTGGCTACCAATCGTTTAAGAATAGGGACGGGGTCAAATGGTCATAGATGCCAAAAAGACCTTAAATAACAATAAAAAATCTGGTGTGACTGGTCGCACAGCCACAACATTCTCTTACCTTCGGTAATCGAAAGTTGTGCTCTGTGCTTGTCACACCAGATTTTTTGTGTCAACATATGATTAGTTTCCGACAGTAAGGTACATTCGAATTTCAAGATGTAAAATTTATAAGTATGGGAAAATATTTATATTTTGTTACCATGGCAACCATTTCTCCCTTATCTTTCTTATGAATTACAAGAGTAAAGTGGTCTTCAGAAGATTTCAATAGCAAAATGAGAATATACATTTTAAAGAGCATCTAACAAATAATTGATTTTTGAATTTTAAACAAAATTGTTGGAGCGAATTTTGAGAAATTAACAAAAAAAACTGAAAAAGTGCATTAGTAAAGTACTAGTACTTTTTGGCCAATTTTGATTAAAAGCTTATTTACACTCTCCAGGGGGTGTCTAACTTTAATATAAAATTTCAGCCACGTAACTCAATTCCTTCATCCTTAAAATTGAACACAAAAAGACAGACCATGTCGCGAAAACCACCTTTTTGAATTCAGGGGACCTCAAAACGTGTATATCCATCAAAATATCGACATCGAATTTTCGACATGAAACCAATACTTTCTCTCTATATATATTAACATATATTTAGAGGTAAGAGAAAGTAAAAAAAAATTCACTCTTATTCTTTGACTTCGTTCAAAGAATAATTTAAATCATCCGCTTACTTTTGATTGGTCAATTGGTCAGCCAATCATAGCCCTTTCTCATGCTAGTTACATCTCTTGGATGCTTTCTCTCCCGATTGTTGATTTTTCCTCGTTTAACGTTTTATATTTTATATTTGTGTTTGATCTGTGATATTTTCTCTTGTGTGTGAATATAATCCTTCTTAATCGACTCTGAATTTCTCGGATTTCATATTTCCAGGTATTATTGTTGTTATTATTAATATTATTATTGGATGCAATTAACAAACGAAATTTTATAACCAAACGAAAAATTAGAGCTAAGAGTAATCAAACTATGCGACCTCCATCTTGTCAATTTTATAATTAGGTATTTATGAACAATTTCATAGTCTTTCCTAAGAATAAAAGGCTTGATGGTCAGATAAAATCTATTAATGAAATAAGTGAGCACTTCAATATTTCAATACTAATATGAACATTTTAATAGAGGAGGGAGGTATTGTATTCAAACCAACATTGATATTTTGTTAGGTGAGGACCAATCTTCCTTCCAAGACTACTTGACTATTTTGCGTTTATACTTGTTTTTATGAAAATGTATCGTTGCCTTAATTTTATTTTTTAATCCTTTTAATTGGATCAAATTCATTTATTTTAAATTCATTATATTTTATCCATATTTGACATAGTAATCCTATGGAAAAAATTTTCAAGTCAAGAGATAGGCCTATCCATTGATTTAAATAGGTAGAAAAAATGAGCAAAGCAGCTAGTTATATTCCAATTTATTATCAAACCAGGGCCGACGTTTCGGTCGCATATGGGACCGTCTTCAGGGCTATAAATGATGAAGAATTAAACTTTGATTCAACACAGATTCTAGCCCTTGTTGCTAATAGAAATATAAAAACAATAACAATTACAAATAAAAACAAAAACAAAAAAAATATAAAAAAAAATAATGAAAATCATAGTGTAAAATGTTTAATCCTTCATCATTTGTAGCCCTGAAGATGGTCCCATATGCGACTGAAACGTCGGCCCTGGTTTGATAATAAATTAAAATATAACAAGCTGCTTTGCTCATTTTTTCTACCCATTTGAATATTATAAATGGAACGAATTGATTCTATAAATATTTTCAATGAATTTTTTACACAAAATGGTTCTATTTTGTTTAAAATATTCAACTTGTTGAAAAAGTGGAAATTCAATAGCAATAATATTCTGCTGGGTTTAATATTAATTCTTTTTCGGCTATTAATTTCTTTTTTTAATTGTTTAAAGATTGACTATTTTGAAGGGAGAGCATGTGTTGTGTATCTCTGACTGTATCAAAGGTCACGTTTTTTTTCTTTTTTTTTTTTTTTTATTCGATTAAAAAGAAGTTTCAGGTCAAATACTCTTTAAATTGAAAAACCATTTAACATTTTTTTTTTTTTTTTCAATTTTATTTAGCAATTGATGTTTGCTTGGTTGCGCCTCGTTTGTAACTATGATGATCCCGAAAGAATGAAAAAGTGATCCGTTCTGTAATTTTGGACCGTTGTCTGTCTATGAGATTATCTTGGCAGGAAATGAACCGTGTTAATCAAGGGAGTAAACTTGACTTTTTTAAAGGTGACTTGTTACCAATTTATCTTATAAAAAAAAAAAAAAAAACATTAAAGGAAAATAAGTATTTTATCCAAAATAAAAATAAAACTATATTATCTTTAGAAGGGTGTTCTTAAAAAATTGTGTCTTCTCTGGCCAAAAATCTAATATTTTTCTACTAAAATCTATTTTGTAAAGTTTTATAGCCTGATATTATAATTTCTGAGTGTCATATTCTTATACATTCCTTTACAAAACTCAATTTATAGCTGTGATGTTATATTCATAAGAGAGTAGAATGGTCACAATACTTTCTCTCTATATATTTCATATATAGAAAAAGAGAATATAAAAATGAGAGACGCAGTAAAAGATTTTTCTATATTTATTTAATCTACACACAGGGGGGTAAATACACCCCGTACCATATCAGTAATAAAGATATACAAGTATGCGATGATCAGGTTCATAAATGAATGTAAAAATTTATGTACCTGCTCATCGCATACTGTGTATATATTTATTTATATAAAGGTTTTGGTTTTTTGATTCAACTATGTATAAAATCCACTGTGACACTTTCATAATGACTTTTTGAGCTCAGAAGATAGTTCAAACACGGAACCGAAACGTCAGTTTTGTGGTTTAAATAAATAAAGAAAAATCTTTGGCTGTGTCTCTCATTTTTCTATTCTCTTTTGAATCTTTATAAATTTATTATTTTTAATTATATAGAGATTTTCACAGACTAACATTTTTAAAATATTGATTTGATATCACAAAATTAAAATTTTGAAATATCTATGATTTGTTCCTTGATATTGTATTTTTTTTTTTTTTTAATTACTATTCTAGTAAATTTTTTTCCTTGCTAAAAAACCTTGCAGTCTCATTTTAGAAATTAAATGTAATAGAGATACTCGTATGAATAATTTTTTGTTTTTTAAAATTTTGTAATTTAAAATAAAGAAGGACAAATACTGGAGCATCAAAACAAAAAGCCTTTTTCGTGCGAAAAGCGTCCGGCTTTTGGCTTCTTTTGCTGCTCTAGTACTTGCCCTTATTTATTTCAAACATCAACAGCAACTTCTCTTAGAATAATTTCAAAGTTGTTATGCGATTTTTATTTTCTTCCACGATATTTTGGAGGAAAATAATTATCGAGTCTTGTTCGCTATTATTGGGGTGGAATTAGATTCATTATTGTTTGTGCGGATTGAATTCACTTATCTAATGACCACCGACCATTTACCAAATCAAAGAGAAGACAACTTGTATAATTATGAATAAATTTAGCATTTGAATCAATAGTAATGAAAAATTATTACCTCACTTTCATATTTATAGCATACATTAATTCCAAAACGGTATAAATTTTTAATTTAATTGTGCAAGAAATAATTAAAATAGAACTCTTTTGTTTTTTGCATTCACTATTCGTAAGAAATTTCTCTTGATAGAATTAGCAATCATTTTTTTTAATTTACATTAACGGCATATTGTTTCAATTGAACTAGTGGCGATTAATGGGCATATAATTAACTTCATATCTTATTTAAGATACATGTTTAACTTGTTTTTAAGAGGAATTTAATCCCCGTAGATATGAATCCAGGTTACGCATTAATAAATGGTCTCTGCTTTCAAGGAGGGAATAACTTTAATGTCCGTGGGATGCGCGCTGGGCGGTTGCAAAGTTCAGAGTACATCCGGAAAATTCTTTTCCGGTTCACTTCATTTCCATTACTAATTTTTTTGTCTTGCCTTCTTTAATTGAAAAAAATTATGCCTTGTACCAAAAAAGAAAATTTATAGGCTATTACATTTCTAAATTTTCTACGGATCTCCAAATTTAAAAAAATACATTTATGTGCTTAGTCAGATGAATGTTTAGTTAAAATTACGCATGACGAATCAAGGTAAAATTTTTTAATATAATGATTAAAAAATAAGTTTTATGTAAAATCTATGTTATGATTACATAGCCTCTATAGCCCTCTCTTATTATAAAAACCTCATTACAATTTTAATATAAACATCTTAACATTTAGGCAAGTATGTCTGTCATCTCGGAAGGAGGAAAAGTGATATAAAAAATTTTTCCTTTTACGGAACAAAATGAAATTTAACTTTTTCTTTTACTATATATTTATTGGCTAAATAAATATTTAAAATAAAAAGTTTCAACCTTATTAATTAATATCCTTAATACTTCCTTAATAAATCTAGTTAAAAAAGTGGTTTAGGTCAAAAAATGACATTGGACACGATGCGATGAAGTTTAAGTTTTTTTTCTTGGATGAGTCTTTGATTCTTTCACTAAAAAAATAGTTATTAGAGTTAGAAAATTGCGAGCTTTTTTCACAATCTGACTTTTTGTATATGCTTATAGGCTAGATGTATTTTTGTAGAAACAGCCTGGGAAATGATATTTGAAGGAATTTAGAGGAGGTTTACTCGATTTTTGTTGCAGATAAGAATAATGCAACAACTAAACCTCCTCAAAATTCCTTCAAATAAAATTTATCATTTCTCGAGCTGTTTCTATAAATATTTTCGTTGTATTATTCTTAACTGCACGACCATCTGCAACAAAAATCGAATAATCCTCAAAATTCCTTTGAAATATTATATGTGGTCATGTTTGTGCTCATGAGATCTAGGACGGTGTCAAAATAAATAAATACAATAAAAAAAATTTAAAGAAAATTAAAGCCCTTAATTGTTTTCAATCCTGGACTAGAGACTCAGTACTTACAGGCATTTTTGAAGTACTGGAATTTCGCCAGTAACGAGCGTATTGAGTATTTCAAGTACATTTTTGCCGTCGGGCTTGGTGTAGTTGGTAGTGCGCCTACCTTGTGTATCAAGGGTCAAGGATTCGGATCCAAGGCAGTCTGATGATTTTATTTAAGCCTTTTGGATACCAAATGGCTTAAATAAGAATGCCTGGGCCCCCAATAGATATATTTACAAATAATGGGTAACGTTTAAAGTCTTAAATGATTTAAGTTGCCGAAAAGACTGTGTGTATGTGTGTGTGAGATGTGAATGGAAAAAAAGTGTGAGTGTTAAAAAAAAAGTAACGTACTAACTAAATATATCTCGACACAAAAAAATCCTATTCAATAGCCTATGGTATATGACTGGCTTATGGGATGACCAGGTACATATCCATTGTTTATTATATTATTGTTATATTATACAGACCATTATGTACCTGGTCATCTCATATTGTGTATATATTTATTATATAAGAGTTGTTCAACTATGTATAAAATCCACTATGCCACTTTCATTATGACTTTTCGCCAGCTCTGAGGATGGTTCAAACACGCAACCGAATCGTCAGCTGTGTGAATTAAATGAGTTGGTATGCGCCTACGAGAAATAACCTTAGCTGTATCTCTCATTTCTGCCTAAGAAAGCAGAAATGAGAGATGTTATATTAATAAGAATTAATATAACATCTCAGCTATAAATTGGTTTTGCATCGATATTTTGAAATTTAAAATAAATATAATAAAGTCATACCCCTAAATGGCCTCAGTAGCCGAAAAGGGATTTAAAAAAAAAAACAAAAACTTGATTTGAAGTCTTATTTTTCCTTTATACCGGTATTGGTTGCCTTCTTTTATTCTTAATTATTGTTCAGTCATTCCTTATTCACAAGATTTGTCAACCCCCGTTGACTGTCCGCTAGATACTCCAAAGTTCAATTCAGGAGTAAAAATGTAAACAAACCTAAGAAAAGTGGATTTATACTACTTTCACCCAAACAAAAAAAATGATTTATAAAAATTAGAGGCCAAGTGTGACATCGACACAACCATAGATAGATACAGATTATAATAATTTTTTTTTTCTTATTATCTTTTAGGAGATGTAGATGAGAGCGAGTGTTCACGTACGAGGGAGCAAGGAGGCCAGCAGACGCTCCTCCCCCGCCATGACGGTAATCCACCTTCGAGTCCGTTATTCCTCTCTTTGGAGGAGGACGGCGACGGCATCTTCGGCTAAGTTAGCCGTTGTCAGTCGTTTCTTTGCCCAAGTGTCGAGTGTCAGCTTCTTCTAAAGTGTACAAGACGCCATGCATGAGACGCCCCTCACGCTCCTCGTGCTCGCTCTCGCCGTTGCGGTGAGTTACATACTCAACATAATATTATATTTTTCTAAGGGCCTTATCTTTGAAGTGTTTAAAGAATAAATAGATATATTCAATAACTTCGTTAATAATTATCGAATCATTTAATCATTGGTCAACTATTGACTGACTTATGGCAAATGAAATAACCAATGCCCCGACTAGAGATCCCGGGTTCCACTCCCGAGGATGAGAGATTCACCAGAAAAATAAATATACTTACAAAATTTCAAATGCTTCGATTCGGACTTTACTAGTTAGAGAAATATTGAATAAATTTTGTGAGTATGTTTATTTTTCTGGTGGTTGAGGATCCGGTGGCCTGGTGCAAGTGGGAACACACCGATAGGCTGGAGATCCCAGGTTCCCGTAGGCCTAAATCCACCATCAAAATACACATACAACTTTCAATTCAATTCTGATCTTATTTATCCAAACACTCGAATAATTAATAAATATTTATATTAATCTAATCTATGCATAATTTTTTTAATTAATTAATTCTCATTTAGTGTATTTTTTTTAAATAATCTTCTTTTCACGAATCATTACTTACTCACAATAAATCTTAACCGGTCTAAAATTTTAAATTTGAATAATACATTTTATTTACATCTCATCCCATTAAAAATATTTTGACTTTTGACGATATTGTGCAAATTTATTATTATAAAATCCAGATGATTAGTGTTGTCCCATTATGATACAAATTTATTTAAATCAATCTATTAAATATAATAATTTTATTGGGCTCTTGGTGAATGTACAGTGAGGGACAATATTAAGTCCCACCCATGCGTTTTCTACTTGTGATTATTTCATTGTTTTTATAAAAGAAAATGAAAATCTTTATTGGAAATTTTCTAGGTTTGAACCATGAAAGTTTCCATCAAAATTTTTTTAAAAACAATGAAATAATCACAAGTAGAAAACGCATGGGTGGGACTTAATATTGTTCCACACTGTACAGTCAGTTTCAATATTAACCGCTACCCCTAGAGGATAGAGCCGTGAAGTTAGACAACCAAAGCGCTTAGCTGGCATAATTGTTGTCTCAAAAATAATTTCCACTGCAATTTTAAAAAAAGTTTATTTATTTTCTAAGCACTCTGGTTGTCTAACTCCAAGGCTTTATTCTCTAGGGGTGGCGGTTAATATTGAAACTGACTGTACACCACTTGATAGATACTGAATTTATTAAAATAATCAAAGGGAAGAACGGGAATTAGAGAAAGCAGAGGAAATTGAACAAATCTTTGATACATTAAAGCGGCGTGTCGCGACATTGTAGCAGTAACTTTTGTATATTATCACTCTTGATAACGTTTCAATACAATTTATTATCTCATCTTCATAATATGAATTCTGTTTTGAGCTTTGAGGGTGTGCTTTTGGTTATGACAATATTTTGCATTTCTGTGACTTCGACTTCTAACTTCTAAAAGATTTGAACAAGCCATATTAATTTGTTGTTAAAAGGTGAAATAAAATCATTCAAAAGCGTCTTCACTTTTTTTCCAAATTTGATTTTTATCAACAAACTATTTATAAAATATTATATAGGAAAAAAATTTTTGGCTCAGGACTTCGAATTGCCAGTCTTATGTAACAAATAGGCTTATCTAGCAACAATAGACTAAACTTTTGTTTGTAGGCTCTCTTCAAACATTTAATAAATCAAAATTAAATAGACCAACTATACATTTATTTCAAAATATTTAATTATTAATTCGGATTCACTTGTTAAATCACTTCTGATGATGACACAAAAATGTCGAAACGACCATCACGTTTTAATTTATAATTAAATAATATTTTTGAAGCATACAACTTAGTGGGTAATTTGATTATTAACTTTTAATTAACAATAGACTATGCTTATTTATTATTGCATTTATAAAAATTACTTCGTATAAGAATCTTCTTTTTGCATTATGAATGGATTAAAAAAATACCAATATTGTTTATTTATTAAATTAGATTGATCTGACCAAAGCCTGTATTAAATTATTTTAATACTGTAAACAATATTGGACTACTAAACTCCTTTTTATTCGACATCCATTCATATTTTGTTTAGTTAAAATTGAAGAACCATTATGGTTATTTATTTATTTATTTCTTATATTTCATGAATAAAACAAATTTGTATTTAAAAATTGTTATGCTTGATATTATCATATTTAAGCATGAGGGGTGTATATATTTTGAGGGAGAGAGGGGGATGCAAAATTTAATAAAGAAAGGAAAGGACCGGAGAATAATAAATTTAATAAATTTCTTAGATCCTGTGAAAAAGGTCTATTTGGTTATTATTATTTTACTATTCCAGAAAATGAATAGTCCTTATCTTAGTTAAATATTTCAAATAATATTAGGCTATGTTAGTACTTTATATCGACATATGTCCCCCCCCCCCCTACCGGTTTCGATCAAGGATTCAACTATTCGCCAATTTACACTCGTTAAGAAACAAACAAATATTGTCTGTTTGCACTTTGCTCACTCATCATCTTCTTCATTTATTTGTACAGTTATAACATTTTTCAAAATCCACTCTAGCAGAGTAGGTATTGTTCACTAAAAAAAAAAAAATATTCCCACCTAGTAAAAAAAAAATAATTTATAATCCACCTTTAAAAAGTTTTAAATGATTAATTTTATGGTTTGAAAAAAATTATCATGGGCGTCACCAGAAATTCATTCTAAAAAGCGGATAGAAAGATAAAAAGAAGTTTAATTTAACGTCAATTTGCCTTTATAAATTTACCTCTTCTTATTCTGATCTGTATAATTATGGGCTAAATTATGGGCACCGGTGTAACTAGCCTCTGAGGGCGGAGGGGGCAAAACTCAACTGGGCGCCGTTTTTTGGGCGCCGCTTTTTAAGTTTTAATATTGTATAATTTTAAAAGAAAACTATCAATTTTTTAGACAATCTATGGAAAGAATGTGATAAAATCACCGTCCCTGGACTATATCAGATGCCCTAGGGCGCCTATGTCGGTATCGAGGGGCGCCAAAGGCTTGAAGCGCCTGGGGCGAGAGGGGGGGAGGAATTGATTGGTATCCAATTTTAATTAATTTTGTGGTTAAAACCAATTTTGGACCGTTTTACCCACTTTTGACCAGTGCCCTGGTCAAAATCTAAAAAAGTGTTGTTTTTTTAACCGCTGTAATATTGCACAAAAATCGGTGCACATGAATAATTTTTACAAGGACCTGTATTTAAGCCAACTTGAGAGTCTATTATAGAATTTGTTCTATCTCTTCATTCTATAATGATGGCTTAAACTCTAGTTCTTTTAAAATATATACAAGTGCACGGACTATTGTGCAACGAGACCAATGACTACTTTGTGGAACAAGGACTGAGGATGGGCGAATAAATTTTATCCAAACTCCTTTCGCCATTTGGCATCCAAAGACTTTTTCTTTGCTGCTTGTGTACTTGTTCTTCCCTAACTTTTAATATTTTATTCTCACCAAAAGTGGAGTGGAGGCCGCGGAAGGACTGTCATTTTGAATTTTTTTTTTTTTTTTAATGGGCATGGAATTTCGCTCCAATCGCCCGGAGTCTGGGGGACTAGGAAATATTCAATATTAGTTTAACAGATGCTTATCAATTCTTCGCAGCCACTTTTCTTCATTAATTAACAAATATTTCGTCAAAACTTCTTTTAACTTTGACATTTAGTTTAACTTTAAAAATATTTTTTCACTATTTCCTTGAGAAGAATTCTTTTTTGTTCGCTTTGAAAAAAATTTGCCTTCTCTACATTACTTTCTGTACAATTACTTGCGTTTAATTTCTTCTACTGGTTTCAAAGCTATACTACTCTGCTCAATTTCGGGCCGGCCACTGCTACCTTTCTGTCAGTCAGTACATATTGTACGATTTTATTACACTTTTCAAGGGTTTTATTTAAATTATAAGTAAATATGGGACAATAATTTATTAATGACACTAAAAACACCTTGTGTTTATATAATTTATTAATGTGGAATCATATTTAATGCCTGGACCAGCCGGGACGAACTTTATTTGTCAATAAAACGGTGCTCAATTATAATTAATTATTCTTTTAAAAAATATCTATTGAAAAGCATTGAAATTAAAAATTATTAAGGTCAATTCGCCAAAGGGAAAAGACTAGCCCAAAACCTATCGTTTAAAAAATTAATGTGGGATAATATTATAAAGTCAAATTTATTATAGCCTACTAATATTACAAAGCACTTAGTCCGTTAATGTTGTGTTTTAATTAGTCAATTCACACATAATAATTTTCATTATTAAAATTAATGACTTACAATTAAGGGATATTAATAGGTTAGCCAGGTTGTCAAAATTTCGTCTATTTGCAAGCAAAATCAAAGTCTCTGTTTGGCTAACCCTTCCATCTACTCTAAAAAATCAATTATTCTTCCCATCATAGAGAATTGGATATTTTACAGATGGTTAATTTTTTATTTTTTTAAGAAAACGTAGTGGAGGAATAATGCAGTTAGGAAAAATAAAATAATTTGTTTGGTCCCCGTCGCATTCTTCCTCGGAGCCACAATTAATTATTTAAAAAAGCATCGAGTGATTCGACTTGCTTCCGAAACTTCGACCAAAAATGAATGTTTTTTTATTGAGATTAATGACTGGAGGTGGTAGAAAGAAGAATGAAACTCCCAAATTTACTATGTTCTGGTCTAATTTTATTGGACCATCATCGGGTATTAGGGACCGAAACGTCGTAAATTTGGTTAAATTTCAAACTACAATACTTCTTCCTGGCTGCCGCATCTCTGTCATTGATCAATTACAACCACTTCCACACCCGAGAAATTTATTTATTTTTTTTCATGACTGTACTCTCTAAAAACGAATTAGTAAAAAACTACTAATTCATAGTGTATAGTCACTTTTTTAAGATGTGCAAAGTAGACCACCCGTAAATAGTGGATATCCACTTTTTCAATTAGTAAAAATTATTAATATGAAAAATTCACTAATTGAATAAGTGAATTTTTAAAAAATAATGACCAAAAAAAGAAATGTTTAAGATATCTGAAATAAGGGTGCGATGACACCGGGACCTAAACTTGTGTTTACTGACTCGAGTTCTAGCCGAACCCACTTAAACTTGACATACTATTACTTCTCTGTTATTTGCTATATAAGTATGTCGCTGATGTTAACAATGCTTTTTACTTGAATGTTACTATATTCCTTCCCAGCAATTTATTTCTAAATAAACTTAATAAAACTAATTATCGTTATATGAAGAAATATATTTACTAAATTTTAAGTAAAAATATTTCTTAATTGACTATTTAAAAAATAATATTTTATTAATTTAAAAAAATTTGGAATCTATTTGTTTTGACTTAACATATATTTCCTGCAATTTTTAACAAAAAATACAAGTTATCTCAATATTATTATTTATTTGTATTATTATTACTTAAATAAAGCCTTATATTACCAAAAATGTCTTTATTAAGGAACCGATCAAACAGCTGGTCGGCCATGTTGGCTTCTCAGACAGCCGGAATTGAATGAACTACTTTTTTGAATTAGTAAAAAATAACTAATCTAAAAGTAACCAATAAATTTACTAAATATCTTAGTAGATTCTACTCAAAATGACTAAATTTGGTGTAATTTTCTTACCTACTGTTTGAATAAGTATAAATTCTACTAATTCGTTTTAAGAGAGTATTATCCTTTTCTGCGTTTTCTACACTACCCCAGTTATAATCTTTCTCAATTAAAAATTTAATTATGAAAGTGGTGGATGGTAACTTCATATAGGGTTATGAACAACGAGGATTATTTTTGTGGGAATGGAGGGGGAGGAGTTGTAATCGAATTTGAGATTTCCTCCAAATTTAAGTCCTTAAATAATAATTTAAACTAACTTTTAATCTTTAACTTTAATTCAGGAATGCAAAGCCTTTTTACATAATTTTTTGTTAATGAATAAAATAAAAAAAAATCTAGTGTGACTGGCGCACAACACACAACTTTCCTTTACCTTCGATTATCGAAAGTTGTGTACTGTGCTGCCACACCAGATTTTTTGTGTCAAGATATATTTAGTTTCTCATACCTCTTTCCTAGTTCAAAACTTGATCAAACAAAAATTTTTTTACCCTTGGGGGGTTATTACCCCCAAAGATACGCATACTACAGTTTGAGAACCGCTGCTTTAAATGAAATACCTTCACATTATCTAAAACAATTACAATCAATTAAATAAAACTTTCCTATTAGGTATTTTAATCTCTCCCTCCGTTATGCCTGCTGGCCCCATAGAAAATGCTGATACGCAACAAATTTAATTTAGAGAAAAGATAAACAAAGTCCCCACCCACCTTCTTGCCGTTATTAAGCCAAACCTTGACCAAGTAATGCATTTTCATGTGAGATAATGCCTTTTAGTAACGGTGCCCTAATGATTATTCAAATTCCTACTAAATAATTCATTTGGATATATCATGTGTGAAAATTTTAGAGTATTATAATAACAAAATGTTATATTCTGGTGGGAATTATTTTGTTTATTAAATTTTTGCAAAAATTATTTTTTTTTAAGGCAATGGGTAATTAACAATTACTGTTATAATTGAATTCTTATAAATTTCCATAAATTTGATGATTCATGAATTTTAAACAAAAATAATTTTTTTCCCCAGGATTTTAACAATAATTGTTATTAAAATTTTACTAAGGATATTGGAACCAGTAAAAATCTAGTAGAGTTTAGGGGTTCATTATTTTATTAGAAATAAATAATATATTCTAATCACCATTTTATCTTAATAAATATAATTACAAATTGACAGGGTCGTATCCAAAGTGGTTAACAACCCTCTCCACTCCGAAATCTTAAAAAAAAAATTAAATTAAAATATAAAAGATAGGGGGTAGCTAAGGGTGGGATGGGGACCCCCCTTCCCGGGTCGGGTCGAGTTAGTCATATATAGGGTAAGAGAAAGTAAAAATATCTAGTGCATAGGCGTAGCCAGAAATTTTGATGGGGGGGGTCAAGAAAATTTTTCAAAAATTTGAAAAATTTAAGATTATTTTAAGGTATTTATAAATCATTTTGGTTTTTTTTAGCTAGAGTAAATTATTATATTTTACTTTCTCTTACCCTAAGTGAAATATAATTTGCATTATAGAGCTTAAATATCTAGTCATGGCTTGGGTCCCATGGGGGTTTGGGGGTTGAACCCCCATGGAGACCCTAGCTACGCCTATGATCTTGTGTATGTCTAACCCCTCAAGGTAAGGGGAGGAGGCATATGACCGCGCCTGATAGGCAGGCAAGCGGGGATGATTCATTCGTACTCTCGTAAGCTTTGAATAGAACATTTTAGGAGTCGACAATAGTCGGAGAGCTGGCGACAAAAATGAGCAAGAGTTTTCTGAAGGCTAATATTTTCAGAATAGGTTGCATTTTAGTGATTGAAAGATACTCTAGAGTCAGCACTTCCAGTACCGGGGCCTTTGGCGGAAATAAGCCGGTAAAGTTGCGGGAAGATGGTTTTTCGCAAATATCTCGAAAACTATGCCGTTTTCCGCAAAAATTCATCTATGAAAAATAATTGAAATTAAATTATAAACAAAAATCGTCAGTACATAATCACGCTAAAGTGAACTGGCCGGGAGATATAGAGGGATAAAATTTGATGATTGTCATGGTAACAAGATATAAATATTTCCCTATCTCAGTGTCTCCTTTCAAATGAATTATAAATTTTATAAGGCCCCTCTATATCTCCCGAACCGTTCAATTTAGCGTGATTAGGTACTAGACCATTTTGTTTATAAATTATTTTTGTATAGATGAATTTTGCGGAAAACCGCTTAGTTTTCGAGATATTTGCGAAAAACCATGTTCCCGCAACTTTACCGGCTTATTTCCACCAAAGGCCCCGGTACTGCAAGTGCTGACTCTAGAGTTTCTTTCCATCACTAAAATGCAACCTATTCTGAAAATATTAGCCTTCAGAAAACGCTTGCCCATTTTTGTCGCCAGCTCTTGGACTATAAGGATAATTTTTAATAAAAACTCTTCAATTTTTCTAAATAAATAACATCCCCAGAGAATGCGCCCTTAATTACCAACAATTTCACATTACTTTCCAGACAATTCTAATCCAATTTAGCAAAAGTGAAGTGTATTTTTATAAATGGTTAAAAATTTCTCTCTTTTTCTAAATAACGAGGTCGAATATTCTAAACTAAAACATCTAGACATTTAACGTAGTATCACACGTGAAGCGTAAAAAAATAAAAGTCAAGAGTTTGTCTAAGTGAATGACAGAATTAGGCTTGTGTCACCTAATGAATTAATGACATACTATTCTCAAAAAAAATTTTTATTTCAATCCGACTTTTTATATTTACAAAAGGATGCTGTTTAAACAGTGATTGAGTCTATTTACAAATGACAACGGATATTCTTCTTCTGATTGTTATTGAAAATTAATTTCTTTCTATTTGTCTTTCAACAAATCTGCAGATTTGATTTTTTATGGATTTTTGTTTTTTATTTAGTCATCAATCAATCTAAGTAGTACAGTCGGCGCCTCAAGTGCCTGATGTGCCCGAGGGAGGAGCCTTAGTCGATATTTTAAAAATAAATCATCTTTTTTTAATATAACTGAAGGGGTAAAGCTATTTTTAAGACAACAATTCCGACGCCTAATCATTTTGGTTGCCTAAGCTCAAGGCTTAGGGATAGTCCACATATTACGTAACGCCTTTTTTGACGATTTTATAGCCCCTCCCCCCATGTCACAGTTATACCCGTATTCATAGTCGTTCCTTGAGGAAGAAGGAATCCTTGTATGGACCCTGTTATGCAATGGTGTGTCAAAGACCAAAAAAATTCAAAAATGAGTTAAGCACGGAATATTGTTTCAAAAGCTTTAATTAATAGTATTTTTTATGAAATATGTCCTAAAAAAATTTATATTTAATGTTACTTGCACAATTGACAAGAAAAATTATATATAATCCAATGAAAACAAAAAAACTTTATTGTTGATTTTCTCAAAATTCGATGTTTGGTCTTTGACACACCATTGCATAACAGGGTCCATATAGGCATAAGGATTCCTTGTTCCTCAAGCAATGACTATAAACACGGGTATAAGTCACATACAAACAAACCTCCCTACAAATATTATGTCACAACATAGAACTACCCCCCCCCCCCCCCGAATAAAATTTCTTATACAAAATTCATATCATTTTACCTTTTTTTTTTTTTTTTTTAGTAAATTTTCCCTCGTGACTCAAATAATCACTCCATTTTTCTCATTTGACATTTTTTTTCACCCCTCTCCTCCCCTGGCGCGTTACGTAATATGTGGACCACCCCTTAAGGTTCAAGGCAAAATGCCGCCGACCAATATGTAAAAAATTTTTATTAATTACATAAAGAATTTCTTACTGATGAGAAATAAGATTTTAGTATAATTTATATGTGATTAGAATATCAAGCAAATTTTTCCATCGCATTCGCTCATCTCCAAATAATCATTGTACTGTAGATCTCGATAGTGCATTATTTTATTATAAATAATAATAAATAAATAAATAAGATATCTCAGGTCAGAATTACCCCAGAAGTGTAAACAAACCTCAATGTATGTTATCTCTTGAATTATTCATTGGATTAGAATGAGATTTGACAAATTTATAGTCCTAAGCGATCATAATGAGGTATTAAAACGAGAAATTAATCGGCCAGCAGGGAGCGGTTAAATTTATTATCAGGAAACATTGACTTCTTAGCTTCCGCTTGACCAAATCTTTTGAAACTCAACGCTGAAAAATTTTAAAGATTTCTTCTCATTCAAATTCTCTTTTTAGAGAAATTCAATGCCAATTTGTATATATGGACCCTATTACGCATTAGTGTGTCAAGAGCCAGCTACCGAGTTTTGAGAAAATTAACATTAAAGTTTTTTGTTTTCATTGGATTAGGGCCTATATATAATTTTTTTTTTTTGTCAATTGTGCAAGTAACATTAAATATAAATTTTTTTAGGACATATTTCATAAAAAATACTATTAATTATAGCATTTGAAACAATATTCCCTGCTTAACTCAATTTTTATTAATTTTTTGGCGCTTCACACACTAATGCATAGCAGGGTTCATATAGGGAATGTATTTGTTTGGTGTTGGTCGAGGGACCGGTGGCTTGGTGCAAAGGGTAGCACACGATACCCCGCAAAGGCTGGAAATCTTGGGTTCGACTCCAGGGGGTTATGGGACGTTTGGCCCAGCAATAATTTAATGATTCAGCCAAATTTCATAACAACCGGTTGAATTGAATAGGATTTATTCTCAAAAAACAAAAATTTGATATATTTATTTATTTAATACTTTCCTCCGCAGTATTTTCATCCTCAAAATTAAATTTTATTCGCTGGATTGTAGCCCCCCCCCCCCCTTCCCATCGACATTCAAATTTAATTGCTGAATAATTCAATGGATTCTGTCTTATTCTATATTGGCTCGTCATCTCCTTCCTTCCTATGGGGATTATAATTATAAAAAAAAAAATCATTTAAATTAAATGACAATTTTTTTTTACCAGGTTAATTATTTATACTTCCTTTCCTCTGTTTTTTTTTTCACTGTACCTATTCTATACCCACATACTTTCAACCTTTGAGATTAATGACTTTGTTAAGGAAATAAATTTAATGACATTAACCTTAGTGAAAAAAAATTCCGTATTCTTTTATAATAAAAAAAATTGACGATAACTATATCGCACGTGTAAATCGATAGTAGGGCAACTCAAATAAGATCAGCTCAATTAAATCAAGCGTAGTTTTTTTCATTTTTCCCCTTCTTGAACTTTATTCTTTCAAAATTTAAAATTTTTATATTTAAAACACGTGTCACAACTTTAAGTTGTTAGGAAATAATGTAACTTCACGGGGTGCCGATAGATGGCCAGAGGTCGGTTTGGTTTGAGGTGTATGTCTTCGTGTACAAAAGCACCTCGGGTAAATAAACGGGGATTGGAATTTCAAATAAATAAATAAACTCGAAATAGGGAAAAAAATATTTTATATAGGCCTATCAAAAGTTTTTAATGAAACTACTTCTTCTTTCCTCGCCTGATTATTTCCGCGATGCGTGGTCGGCGGTCCTTATTTTACCGTGGAGAGGTAAATCTCCATGCCGCCCTATCCTCATATCTCTCCTGACCCGGTTTTTGATGAAACTAATATTCATAAATTTAAATTGAATTTTAAGGTTATGAAGAAGAAAAAAACAGCGAATGCTTTCCACGTTAAAATAATTTATTTGCAGATATTTCGGTATACCTAACGCAAACCATCCTCAGGACCTGGTTTCCATTAGGCATACCGAAATAAATTATTTTAAAGTGGAAAGCACTAGTTGGTTTTTTTCTTCTCCATAACCTTAATTCAATCGTCCCAACATACTTGGTTTCGTTTACTTTAAATTGTATTTTATTTAAAATATTTCTTGAGGAATATTGTTGCCTTTATCAGCAAAGTATACTTCAAACAATTTTCACGAAAAATTTTACTGCTATACTTTTTAAAAGGCATATAAAAAAATAGTTTTTTTTTTTTTTTTAAACACTCACACAAAATTTTAATCTCATATTTGGATATTTTATACAAAATAGAGAATCCTAAATAAATATAAAATTTCTTAAGAATTGGAAAAATTTTTTTAAATATGTAAAATGTTCGAAAGGGGACCCCCTTTTGAATCGAAATTAACCTGCAAATCCCCATAAAGATATTTAACATTGGCTATATGGAAGGAAGAGGCGAAAAGTGAATTTGAAAAATCTGAAATACAACATCAGTAAAGTGTACTTCAAACAATTTTCACGAAAAATTTTACGGATATACTTTTTAAAAGGCATTTTGTATCCAAATGGCTTAAATAAAATCATCGGACTGCCTGGGGTCCGAACCCGCGACTTTTGGTATAAGAGGTTGGCACGCTAACCCCAACACCAAGCCCCAAAGGCCTTTATTAAGTTGTTAACTTCACAAAACTTTCCTTATACCTCATATGTGAAAAAAGTCATATTTTTTTTTTAAATTTGAAGGCTTAGCGTGTTCTTGTTTACTAACTATATCGATGATTTGCTATCGGTCGGATAAGTTTGCTAGTTGACTAGATGTGAAGCAAACGGCCCTTAAAAAGCTTCTCTTATAATTCTTTGACAAATACTATTTACACTAATATGGGATCATTCAAGTATTACGTCTAAGCAACAGGAAAAAGTACGACGTATCACATTTGTTTATTTTTGCCATGGAGGGGGTGAATAATTAAAAAAAAAAAACGTTGCCGACCCATGTTATAAACAGTAAAGTACAAAGAAGGGGGACAAACATTTTATCTAGCAGTGCTTTATTTTTTCTAATATCCTTACTAATCTCCGAACATAATTTATTCATCAAAATCTTTAAGTATGATTACCTCGGTTAAATGCATGTGACATTTATATTACAAAGGGTAAATACATTCTTTTTCACAGGCCTTATAAGGTCTAAATGTGAGAATGGTATCATTAAAACTAAATTTGGATTTTTTTTTTTTTTGTAACGGGAAATAGTGTATGTATAAATCAGGTGTTTCTTTTAGCTTAGTCACCTTTATAATTTCCCGAGAGTAAATGGGACCAAATGTTCCTTCTAAGAGAGCAATTTTTTTTCTCTTATTTTTGCAATCTATGAATGAATGATGTGTCTAAAAAAAAAAAAAAAATTATTTTAAAATCAAATTCATTTTCTAAAGTAAATAAATCAATTAGAAAGGAAGTTTCAAATAAAAATAAATTCACTTTTTAATTAATTTCAGTTAAGTTAACACTGTTTCGAAAATATCACGACTCTTTTCTAAGAGAATCGAAGTATTGAAAGGGAGATCGTCCCCCCCCCCCCCTCTCCTCTTCCTTAGGGTTATTTTATTACAATTTATAGAAAATTAATTAAATTTATTTATACCAATTGGTATCCAAATGATTTAAATAAATATTTATCAAACTTTCAAGATCCGAACCCACTTCGCTAGGATTTTTATTTTCTTATTAATAAGGAGGAAATTTCATAAAATTTGTGTTTTTTTTTTTTACGTCATCCCACTGTTACCGGCAAGTTTATTTATTGAAATTTCTTATTATTTTTTTCCGCCACTACTAATTAACCCTTTAACTTGAGAATGAGAAGGATACATTAATAATTTAATTAATAAACATGAAAAAAATATTGTCATAATAATTAATATAAATAATTCTAATAACAAGGGTCGAGGGTTCGCATTCCGTCCCAGGCGCACAGGGTCTAAATGGCCAGAGATGCTGAAAAAGACCTTTAACGAATAAAAAATTTTTTTGTAATTAATTATAAGGAAGGGAGGGATAAGGCCTCCTTTTCAGCTTCTTTATAGCTATAATAATCTTTTACTTTCTCTTATCTATATGTGTAATATATAAAGAAAAAGTATTGCGATCATGTCAAGAGTTCGATGTCGAAATTTCGATGGATATACATGTTTTGAGGTCCCCTGAGTCCTAAAAAGTGGGTTCCCCAAATTGGTCTGTCTGTAACCATTTTAAGCATGAAGTAAATGAGCTACGAGGTTGAAATTATATATTTATGTTAGGTACCCTCCCAGACAGTTAAAATAAGCTTTTGAAGAAAATCAGCCAAAAAGTACTAGTACTTTACTGATGTACTTTTTCAATTTTTTTCGAATTTCTCAAAATTGTATCTAACGATTTTGATTAAAATTCATAAATCAATTATTTTTTACATGCTCTTTAAAATGTTTATCAGTAAAATTTTTGGGAAAATTATTTGAAGTACACTTTACTGTTGTAGTATTTCAGATTTTTCAAATACATTTTTCAACTCTTCCTTTCATAGAGCCGATGTTAGATCCCAAAGGGGATTTGCATGTAAATTTCGATTCAAAAGGAGGTCCCTTTTTACACATTTTAAAAAACTTTTTCCAATTCTTAAGCAATTTTGAATTTATTTGGATTCTCTCATGTGTATAAAATATCCAAACATGAGATTAAAATTTTGTTAAATAACCATAGTTTATTTCAAATGTTCAAGTTAAATTGAACTCAAATGTTCAAATTGTGCACTTTTTCAGTTTTTTTTTTTTCGATTTTCTCAAAATTCACTCCAACGATTTTGATTAAAATTGAAAAATCAATTATTTTTTTGATGCTCTTTAAAATGTATATTCTCATTTTGCCATTGTAATCTTATGGAGACCACTTTACTCTTGTACTTCATAGGAAAGATTGGAGAAATCCATGATAACAAAATATAAATATTTTCCCACGTTTATAAATTTTACATCTTGAATTTTAATATATTGGCGGAAACTAAATATATCTGGTTCAAAAAAATCTGGTCTGACAGCACAGTACACAACTTTCGATTATTGAAGTTAAGAGAAAGTTGTGTGCTGTGAGTCACACACCAGATTTTTTAATTATCAATTGATTGACTTAAAAATTATTAATTAATTAAGGGACTCATATTCTTGTGATTAATTTTCGCTGAAAAGCCCAAAAATTTATATAGCTATCTTAATACCGTTTTGTCTATAATAGTGTTATTTAACCCACTTTATTATAGCACAATTAATAACTTAACACCTGATGGCTATCATACGTTCTTATCACCATTTATGATTGTTTGATTTTTTAAGAATTTTTAGCGGAAGTACGGAAGTCAGAATTGCGGGGAGTGTCTTTTTTAAATAGCGTTTCGGTTCGATTCGCTTTCGTTCCAGGCTGATGACCAGCAGGGGCCATATGTCCTTTGGCCCTCTCTCTCTCTCTCTTATTAGCCTTGAATATTGCCGTTGCTCTCTCTCTCTCTCTCTCTTTCATACCTGCTTTTTCATCTCAAAAAAATGTTAAACATTTAAGAAAAATTAACTGCACACACCACAACAATCTTACGGTAATGGACCAACATTATAAAAAAAATAACACCTAGATCATCTTGTTTTTTTTTTTTTTTTAGAGTTTAATCGAACAATATATGATTGTGCAAAATTTTAATTTCGAAAATTACCGTATTAAACGTCATTTAGATCAAAAAATTGTTTGAGTCCATGTCAAATTTGTTTGAAATTCACATTCTTAATTGCATATTGTCTTTAATTAGCTTTTAATTGTTGTTGAAACAATAAAATTACATGGACTATCTATTGATGGATTTAGAAAAAAAAAAAATAAATAAAGGCCTGGGGGTTAAATACAAATATCGAACCAAATGCCGTTTATTTAATTAGAAACGATTACTAATGAAATTTCTCCAATAAGAATCTTGCTATATTCAAATTTACTTTTGACTTGCAATATAATTAAGATCTCTAAAAATTCAAGTTGTATATTAAGTATCGTAGCGATATTGAAATTTTGCTGTTTTTCCTCTTCAACTTTGATTTGAAATATTTTTTATTTTACTTTCTAAAATAATTTCCTCTCGAAAAAAAATTCTGAATCGTGGTGTAGTCCAATTATCATATCTTCTATATATTGATCGATATATATATAATTCATTAATGTCCGTCTGTCTGTCACGCTCTGTTTGACCCAATTTCCCGTTAAAATTTCGCACCTCTTTAGATCAGAAAAAATACTCGGGTTCCCACAAGTGTGGAGTCTTAAATAATTCCTGATAATTCTGAATTTTCCTTTAAGAAAGCAGTTCCGGGATGACCGAGCTGGAGCTCGGTGGTTTTTTCTTTTGATAAAATTGGAAAAAACTATATATATTATACCTCAGTAAAGTACTAATACTTGAAGTTATCCCAAAGATAAAATCTAGCTTAATTTCATATTGTTACTTTTTTTTTTTATAAAAAACATTCACACTTTTTCCTCATTCACACTCACACTCATACACACATTCACACAGTCTTCTCGGCAACTCAGGCCATATAAGACTTTTGACGATAACCGTTGTTTTGAAAATATCTATTGGGGGTTCAGGCATTTCTATTTAAGCCATATGGTATCCAAATGGCTTAAATAAAATCATCGGACTGCCTGGGGCCCGAACCCGCGACGTTTGGTAAGGAGGTAGCACGCTACCTACTATGCCAAACCCGGGGGCATATTGTTACTTAAAATTTGAAATAATTTTTGAGAAAATTTGAAAAAATAAAAAAGTACATCCGTAAAGTACTAATACGCCTGGTTTTCCAAAGACGAGATCAATCGTAGTTTGTTTTCTATACCACAAATAATAAATAAAAAGGAGGGTTTAAAATTTGAAAGAAATCGTCAAAGAAAATATTGAGAAAATTGAAAAAATCTAAAAAAAAGTACATCAGTAAAGCTACTTGTACTCGAGGTTTCCCAATGACGAGATCAATCGTACTTTGTTTTGTATACGGCAAATAGGAAATATTTAAAATTTGAAAGAAATCGTTAATGTGAATTTAGAGAAAAGTGAAAAAACTAAAAAAATACATCAGTAAAGTACTAGTACTCAAGGGTTCCCAAAGAAGAGACCTATCTTAATTTGTTTTCTATAACGCGAATAGTAAATATTTAAAATTTGAAAGAAATCGGTAAAGGGAATTCCGAGAAAATGGAAAAAAACTAAAAAAAGTACATCAGTAAAGTAACTGTTACTAGTACCCGAAATTTCCAAAAATGAGCTAGCGCGATTTCATATTGGTGGTGGAAATAGAATATATTTAAAATTTGAAAAAAAAAAATCCCGCCGAGTGCTCTCATGCGGTAAAATGACGTCATATCAAAAAAATGAAAAAATTACCTCTGGGCATTGGACCACTCTTTCTAAAACTATATTTAGATTTAATGTAGCTTTTATGGTCAAGTAGCTAGGCGTTACATAAATAGGGCTATTTTTACTTTCTCTTACCCTATATATGAAATATATAGAGAGAGAAAGTATTGCGATCATGTCAAAAATTCGATGTCGAGATTTTGATGGATATACATGTTTTGAGGTCCCCTGAGTCCAAAAAAAGTGGGTCCCGCAAATTGGTCTGTGTGTGTGTATGTGTGTATGTATGTGTGTCTGTATGTGTGGAACCATTTTTTTTAGCATGAAGGAATTGAGCTACCGGATTGAAATTTTATATTTAACTTAGGTACCTTTGAAGAATCTCAAAATAAGCTTTTGAACAAAATCGGCCAAAAAGTGCTAGTACTTTACTGATGTACTTTTTCAGTTTTTTTCGATTTTCTCAAAATTCCCTCCAAGGATTTTTTTTGAAATTCATAAATGAACTATTTTTTAGATGCTCTTTAAAATGTATATTCTCATTTTGCCGTTGAAATCTTCTGAAGACCACTTTACTCTTGTTCTTCATAGGAAAGATAGAAATGGTTGCCATGGTAACGGAATTTAAATCTTTTTCTTTTTTTATTAGATTAAAAATCAATTATTATTTAAATTCCCATTTTTTTTTTAAATTTATTTGTGTCTTTAATTGTTTCAAAGAAAACATATATGTCTCTCTCTCACTTGCAAACATTATCGCCTGTCTCTACTCTTTTTAAATTCCCTTTCCACCTTATCTTCGCATAGGCCTAATGTTAATTTCCTATAGGGATTTGTATGTTAATTTCGATTCAAAAGGGGGTCCCCTTTAGAACTTTTTAGGCATTTAAAATTTTTTTTTCCAATTCTTATGAAATTTTGTATTTATTTACGATTCTATATTGTGTATAAAATGTCCAAATATGAGATTAAAATTTTGAAAAATAACCATAGTTTATTTGAAGCAGTCAACATTTAAAATGCAAGTTTGAAACTAAGATGCTATCGGAAACTAAATATATCTCGACACAAAAAATCTGGTGTGACCAGCACAGTGCGCAACTTTCTCTTACCGAAGGGTAAGAGAAAGTTGTGTGCTGTGCGCCAGTCACACCAGATTTTTCGATATTTTTTTGCCTAAAAAAATGAGGTTTTTCGAGAAAAAACTAATTTTGGAGTTAATTACTCGGGATTTTTTTATTTATTCTATTTTTTTTTTTTTTTTTAAGGTCCTTCTCGGCATCTAAGGCCATTTAGACCCCATCCTATTTATTTCAAATGATTTGTAGTCAAATCAAATGAAATAAATTTTTCTCGCTTGGGATGGGAAGCGAACCCGGGACTTCGGTGCGAGAGGCTAATGTCTTCTCACTGAGCCACGGCTCCCGGGCATTTATTCTATTAGAGGATTTGTTTCTGCACCAAATGACATCTTATTTACTCTGATCGGATTAGCCAGTGGCGTCATTTCAACATTTTCTTGGGGCCGGGGGGGGGGGGGGGGCTGCAAACTTTTTTCTTAAAATTTATTTACAAATAGGTATCTAAAATTTGACCAAAAGATATTTTATTTAATTAATTTTTTAATTTTTTTTTTTTTTTTTTTTTTTTTTCAATTTATATACCCGTAGATATAATTTGAAATATTTTATTTAGAATAATATAAAATTTAAAAAATCTGGTGTGACTGGCGCACAGCACACAACTTTCTCTTACCTTCGGTAATCGAAAGTTGTGTTCTGTGCTTGTCACACCAGATTTTTTGTGTCGACATGTATTTAGTTTCCGACAGTAGGGTACATTGGATTTTAAGATGTAAAATTTATAAGTATGGGAAAATATTTATATTTTGTTACCATGGCAACCATTTCTCCTATCTTTCCTATGAAGCACAAGAGTAAAGTGGTCTTCAGAAGATTTCAATGACAAAATGAGAATATACATTTTATAAGGAATCCTAAAAAATAATTGATTTTTGAATTTTAAAAAAAATCGTTGGAGCAAATTTTGAGAAAATCGAAAAAAACTGAAAAATTGCATCAGTAAAGTACTAGTACTTTTTGGCCAATTTTGTTGAAAAGCTTCGTGTCACGTCCCAGGGGGTGCCTAACTTAAATATAAAATTTCAACTTCGTAGCTCTTTTCGTTCTTGAGATATTTTGTTCACAGACAGACACACAGACCATGTCGCGAAAACCACTTTTTTGGATTCAGGGGACCTCAAAACGTGAAGATCCATCAAAATCTCGACATCGAATTTTTGACATGAAACCAATACCTTTCTCTCTCTATATATATTAACATATATATAGAGGTAAGAGAAAAGTAAAATGATCAGAACCCTCGGAAGGGAAGGCAAATGCCTCCCACCCCCCAAATGACGCCTCTGTTTTTTTACTTTCTCTTACCCTATATATGAAATATATAGAGAGAGAAAGTATTGCGATCATGTCAAAAATTCGATGTCCAGATTTTGATGGATATACATGTTTTGAGGTCCCCTGAGTCCAAAAAAGTGGGTCCCGCAAATTGGTCTGTGTGTGTGTGTGTGTGTGTGTGTGTGTGTGTGTGTGTCTGTGTGTGTGTGTGTGTAACAGATTTTTTTAGCATGAAGGAGTTGAGCTAGCGGATTGAAATTTTATATTTAACTTAGGTACCTTTGAAGAATCTCAAAATAAGCTTTTGAACAAAATCGGCCAAAAAGTACTAGTACTTTACTGATGTACTTTTTCAGTTTTTTTCGATTTTCTCAAAATTCCCTCCAAGGATTTTTTTAAAATTCATAAATCAACTATTTTTTAGATGCTCTTTAAAATGTATATTCTCATTTTGCCGTTGAAATCTTCTGAAGACCACTTTACTCTTGTTCTTCATAGGAAAGTAGAAATGGTTGCCATGGTAACGGAATTTAAATCTTTTTCTTTTTATTAGATTAAAAATCAATTATTATTTAAATTCCCATTTTTTTTAAATTTATTTGTGTCTTTAATTGTTTCAAAGAAAACATATATGTCTCTCTCTCACTTGCAAACATTATCGTCTCTCTCTACTCTTTTTAAATTCCCTTTCCACCTTATCTTCGCATAGGAACAATGTTAATTTCCTATAGGGATTTGTATGTTAATTTCGATTCAAAAGGGGTCCCCTTTAGAACTTTTTAGGCATTTAAAATTTTTTTTTCAATTCTTATGAAATTTTGTATTTATTTACGATTCTATATTGTGTATAAAATGTCCAAATATGAGATTAAAATTTTGAAAAATAACCATAGTTTATTTGAAGCAGTCAACATTTAAAATGCAAGTTTGAAACTAAGGTGCTATCGGAAACTAAATATATCTCGACACAAAAAATCTGGTGTGACCAGCACAGTGCGCAACTTTCTCTTACCGAAGGGTAAGAGAAAGTTGTGTGCTGTGCGCCAGTCACACCAGATTTTTATTAATGACGCCTCTGTTTTTTTCTATTGATATTTGATTCAAAGCAAAAGTGGGCCACTTTATTCGAACAATCAATAGATAATTAATTAGTAACGAGTCATTTCCACGTCAACTCGCCCAAGCGTAACAATCACTATACATTCAAAAACTTTTTTACTCAAGTTTACTCGTATTTTAGTATTTCAGGGCAAAATTTCATAATGTTTAAACAATTAATTTTTATACCTATGAAGTTCTTATTCTTTTATTTTTGAGAAGGGTAATATTTGTATATCATTAACCAATTTGACTGAAACGCAGAATTACGGGACTATTTAAATGAAATATGATACACATATAACTATTTAAAATGAAATACTGTTAAAATTTGCTCATCTCTTTTTGCTCTGTAGGTCATTTGTATGAATACTAATAAATCGAGCCAATTTACCTATCTCTTGAGGTATTTTTAAGCCAGGCAAGCATAGCGAGCAAAAGATAGCTAGCTAGGTAGGTGAGCATCTAGCGGGGCTAACAAATGATCTAATGCGAATTTGAATCAGCATTCAGCAAAGCGCGAAGGCTGAGGGCAGCTGTTCTAGCGATGCGCCACTTCGATAACGTAAATCATCCAGCCTTGACCGTGACGAGAATCGGCATCGGTTTCCTCCTACTCGATTGACGGACGTTCTTCAGCAAATTGCCTCCCTCCGTTGTTTTTTTTCTTCTTTTAATTAAATCATTTATGATAGATGGTCAATTAACGTAATAATTGAAATAAAGTTGTCTTCATTGTTAAAATAAATCAAACTTTTCCATTAGGAAAAAATACGGGAATGACTTCATCAAGGCTCTCTCAAATACTCTAAAAAACCTTTTTTTAAATTATATCGGGGCTGTGTATTTGTTCCAAATAAAATAAAAAATACTGCCTATTTCTTCTTTTAAATTTTAATTGATTTTATAAAATATAAAACGCCTAAAAGGCAGATAACCAAATGGGAAGCAATGTTCTTTAATTGGCAATGGTTGCATATCTTCAAGGCGAAAAATTAAAATATTAAAAAAAAATCTGGTATGACTGGTCGCAGAGTACACAACTTTCTCTTACCTTCGGTATTGAAATTTGTGTACTGTGCTTATCACACCAGATTTTTTTGAGATATATTTAGTTTCCCATAGCACTTTAGTTCTGAACTTGTGTTTTGACTGCTTGAAATGAACTAGTGTTATTTTTCAATATTTTAATCTCAAATTTGGATATTATATACATAATAGAGAATCCTAAATAAATATAAAGAATTGGAAAATTTTTTTTTAAATGAGTAAAAAGTTCCAAAGGGGCCCTTTTTGAATTGAAATTACATACATCCCCATAGGGATTTAACAATGAGGGGTAGAACCGGAAAATGAATTTGAAAAATCTGAAATACTACATCAGTAAAGTGTTCTTCAACAATTTTCACGGCAAAATTAGAATATACATTTTAAATATGGTCTAAAAAATAATTGATTTGTGAATTTTAATCAAAATTGTTCCAGCGAATTTCGAAAAAATCGAAAAAAAAAACTGAAAAAGTAAATCAGTAAAGTGTATTTCAATCAATTTTCATTAAAAATTTTACTGATATTCTTTTTAAAGAGCATGTAAAAAATAATTGATTTTTGAATCGTTAGAGCCGATTTTGATAAATTCAATAAAAATTTCAGTAAAGTACTAGTACTTTTTGGCCGATTTTGCTTATTTTTCACGCCTCAGGCGGGTGCCTAACTTAAAATTTCAACCTCGTAGCTTCATGTCCACACAGACCAATTTGCGGGACCCACTTTTTTGAACTCAGGGGACCTCAAAACATGTATTTTCATCATTTTATCAATTTTAAATCGAAATTTTGACATGATCGCAATATTTTTTCTCTATATATTTCGTATATAGGTAAAAGAAAGTAATAAATCGAACTCTTCTATCAGTAAAAAATCCGGGAATGACTTCCTCGCATAGGGTAGCCAGGGGGGTTGGTGGTTCAAACCCTCCCCCCCATGAGACCCAAGCCATGACTAAATATTTAATACAAATTATATTTCATATAGGGTAAGAGAAAGTAAAATATAATAATTTACTCTAGCTAAAAAAACAAACCAAAATGATTTATAAATACCTTAAAATAAACTTAAATTTTTGAAAAAAATTTCTTGATCCCCCCCATTAAAAATTTCTGGCTACGCCAATGCTTCCTCGTATACTCTAAAAAAACATTTTTTAAATTATGACCGTGCTTTTGAGATTTTTTCAAAAATATGACAAAACTCCTAAAAGGCAGGCAATCAAGCGGGAAGCACTGCTCTTTAATTGACAATAGTTGCATAACTTCAAGGCGAAAAATTAAAATATAAAAAAAAAGCTTGTCAATTTTTCTTCAGCATTACTATCGTTACTAAGCTGTTATTAAATACCAATACATTTTTTAAAACACTTCAAAAAATTTTGATTGCCCGATTTTATACAAAATTTCAAACCTCTAAACATTTAATTAGAATAAACAGGGGTTTCTATTTACTTTCTCTTGTTAATAAGTACAATTTAATTAATTTAAAAATAATATAAATTAATTTTTTACTCAATCCGCTTGGTCTTAATGTCCCCATATTTTTCTAAAGAAGCGTATCTAGTTTATAATAGATTCGAATGATGATCGCATCAGCTCTTTTTATTGTTCTTGGAGAGCTTAATAACGAGCCTAACCGATAGGATCTAGCGGACTGGAATGGAGCAGACGACGAGAGCGTGACAATTCTCAACTGCTCCCAAAAACAAAGTCTTAAATCATAAAAGAATTTGTCCTAGTTAACGATCAGACAAATAACTTTTATTAGGACGTAAATAATTAGAACAAAATTAATTATTTACTGTTTACTTCATTCAAGACAAACACTTCAAAGTTAGGGCTTATACCTATGATTATTAAACCATGAATAAACTTAATAAAGAGCAATTTAATAAATAAAGGATTAGGTATATTAAAAATAAAAAAGAAATTACTATTAAAAGAAAAATAGCACAATTATAATTATATACATCATGTCACAAAAGTAATAATCATTCAATGATAGTAGTAGCGACTTTTTAATTAAAAATTGCTGTAAAAAAAGTATACGGATTAATTATTGGCCATTTAGAGTTTAGTATAAGCCTAAATAGCCTCATGAGCCGCAAAAGGGAAAAATAATTAAATAAAAGTACTATGAGTCAAAGCCTTCACAGGTATTAAATTTTTATTAAAATCTAGGTATATAAATGAATTAACTTTTTAATTTTCTCTGTGGACAAAGGAGTCGTGAGTAATTTTTTTTTTTTTCGAAAAGGGACCGGAAGGCTGGGACCAATGTTCAAGATCTAGAGAAAAAAATTAAAAAGGAAATTAGACTATTAATTAATTTTAAACTGGTAACCGTTGGCTCTAGTTGAAACATTATGCTTTAATAGGAGAATTAAATTTAAGTATGATACACAAGGTTTTTTGTTTCATGTGTCATCATCGGAAGTGAATACATCAGAGTATGTAATCAGGGCCGGATCTAGGGGGGGGGGCAGTGGGTGCGTGTGCCCCGGGCGGCAGATATCAGGGGGCGGCAATTAAAGAAAGATTTACTAAAAAAAAGGTAAAATAATATGAATTTTGTATAGAAAATTTTAAGAAGGGGGCGGCAAATTAAATTTTGGCCCCCCTAAAAAATCTAGTAGTTCCGGCCCTGTATGTAATTCACTTCCAATGATGACACAAATGGTGTCGAAATACGTAAAAAGTGTTAATGTTAAATAAATAAATCATTGAAACAAAAAATCTTGTTTATCATACTTGAATTTAATTCTCCTATTAAAGACTATTAATTAATTAAACTATAGGCAATTAATTAATCCGATTCTTCTGGATTAAGCTAAGAACGGTAGAATTTTCATTCAGGACATTCTCTGAAAAAATCTTCAAGATAATTAATAATTTAAAAATATTTTTAATTTAAGTTCTAAATATTTTTTAATTGACTCTTTTGTGTGTTTTTTTTTCAGATTCCAACCAGTTTCTGCCAAGATTACGATGGTAAGGATTTTTTATATTTACCTTATTTAATTATTGTATTTGTGAAAGAAAAAAGCTAAATTTTCAGCAATTTTTTATTAATTAATAATGTAATATTTATAAATATTTCGGAGACCTATCGGCACTCCTTCTTCAGTGAATTTCACCACGTATGCCTCTTACAATTAAAACTCTTGGAAGCGACCATCTTACTCGTACAGCAATTATTAATTATTTAAATCCTAAATAATTAATAATTGCCGAGAACGTAGTGAAAGAGGTAAAATCCCCTGAAGGAGTGCCGAAATGTCTCCGAAATATTTGGAATATTACCTTGTTAATTAATAAAAAATTGCTGCGTTTTTCTTTCACAAATAAATCAACTTCAGCAACACCATTTAAGGAGAATTTAATTATTGTATGTCTTTTACAATAGAGGTAACACTCTTCCTTCATAATCTAAATATCAGAATTTCGCTTCCAGTTCGAATCGATAAAATTTATTATCTTTTAATAAACGGAGTTTAATTTCGAAAACTAAAAACTTTGCCTATTAAACCAAACAAAAAACCCGGGGGGGGGGGGAAAAAAAAAAAAAAAACCAAATCAACCTGTTTATTTATTTGTTATTTAGGCAGGAAATTAACCGATACTCGAAACTTGTTTTTGCTGACTTCAATTTTATATGTTTACTGTATATGAATTAAATCACAACAAGACTGAGTAAAAAATTAAAAAATATGAATTATTATAATAATTACAGCAACTAAGAGAGCTTCAATTCCAATAATTTGTATTTTATGTTACAGTGTCTGACATTCAATGTACATTCGGCTCGCATCCTAGTGGATTACTTTCTGGTACTTCTACAGCAGGTCGCGATTCCATTATCGCCCGGTTGAGAAAACCCGAAGGATTTCGAGGAGCTCCTCTCTTCGCTGATGATCGGCAAGTCGATCCGCTCATAGATCCGCATTGTCAAATACGACCAGACCCCGGAGATCCCACGGAGCTCAACTATAACTTAGTCGTCACAGACTTCTCCCGGTGCGGTGTGCTCAAGAGAAATGTCAGTCATACAAAATAATTAGACTATTCGCTTCTTAAAATAAAAACTTATTATTAATTGATAAGAGCTATCAATACACGAAGGCAATACTTAAATAGATTTCGATGTAATGCAAGTAGTTGTGGCAAATAGATGAGACTTATTGAAGGTTGTTACAGCCAGAATGAATTATTTTTTCGGGACATTTCGGTATGTTTTATTCATTGGCATCAGTTTTACAAAGAATTGTTGTAGTGAAGAAAAGAAATGGAATAATCAGAGTTGGCAAGTTTTATCCAGCCGAGTATAATACACGGTATTATTATACATGGAAAAAACTATCACGGATAAAACTAGGTCGATGTAAAAAACTGTAAAAAACCAACTACCTGAAAAAAACAAGTATAAGATAAATGAATTTTATTTGAATTTCCTTTCCCGTCGGGTTTGCACATCCGAGTTTGATACATTTTTGTATAAAACTACAAAATTATGTATAAAACCCAACTCTGGGAATAATTAGTTTTCATCAGATGTTTATATGTGGCAGGTATATTGTTACAATTTTTTTATAACACGGCGCCGCCCCCCCGGGGGGGGGGGGGGAGGGGGTTTTAAGGGGGGGGGGGGGCGCCGCCCGCCTTCGACAAAGTTCAATGCTTTTCAATGGGCAAATTCTGGATTTTCTGGAATTTTTTGTGCTTCCCCTTTTGAGAATTTCGGGATCCGAGTATTTTTCCTGAACTTTGCATAACGTCCTCTATAAATCTATAAGACTGTAAAATTCCAACTGGAAGTTGCTCAAACAGACCGTGACAGACGGATAGACAGATGGACCTATAAAGCCGATGGTCAAGGGCAAAGGCTTGAACAATAAAAAAGATATTTTAAAAAAAAACTTGTCGGACATATCGTACGCCAAAAGAGTAATGGTATGGCGAGGACGGCGTACGATATGGGGCTCCTCAGACGACAACGAAGAGAAGCACCTTGGATGACTTTACACCACTTTAAGAAGAATTTAATTACTTCACTTACTACTAATTGCTTCACCGGGTCAAGAGAGATATTACCGAGCTTGGCCTGTCGAAGATCATGCTTTGGATAGGGTGGTGTGGAGTTTCTTCACAAAAATTCTTTGTAAGGCTGATGGGAAATGAATAAAGCATCGTCCAGCAAAAATAATTTTTTCATTAGAGCCTTCCCCTTCATCACCTAGAAATTGGAGGGTCAAATTTAGAGAGTATTTTCCTGAGGGACGGGTCACTGGGTCTATTAAGTTCATAAATCTCTCATTAAATAATTATTATTATTCTATTATCTTTTATTATAAAATGTGTCTTAGAATGAAAGTGGAAACTCTCTAATAGCTCAAAATCTTCTCTAATTGTCCTTCAACTTTTATTTTACACACATTTTAATATAAAAGAAAAGAAAATAATAATTAGGCGAAAGTAAGCTGGCTGTAGAAAAGATTATAAAAAGGAAAGGAGGAGCCTTTAAGAGATTTTTAAACAACTAGAACACAACTTAGTAATTGCTGATTTTCGACGTCATATATGGGTAATGGTGAACCTAAGCTACTAGTAGACTTGGGTCCACAAATACATCAAATACATGTACGAATGTACAGAAGACATCCAGTAAGGAGAAAAGTAATTTTGAAGTAAATAAATAAATGCGCCTTCTATTATATAGGGATAAAAAAACTCCATCAATAATGCATGAATTCAGAAAATGGAAAAAATTTCTTAGCAAAAAAATGTAATGTTAATTCTATCGAATTTTTCCCAACGCACTGGTATTAATAGTTTTTTTTATAATTTTTTGCAGGGATTCGTCCATGTCCGTATTTGGTTTCCCCAATTTCCTGGAGTTGTCATGATGTCAGATCAAGAATTAATAATCATGTGCAAACCGCCAGAGCCGACAGTCATTGAAAATAAGGCAGCTGGATTTGCTGGAAGTTTGTAAGTATTTATTATATGTAAAATGTATATATGTTAATAACTGTTTCGGAAATTTAAGTAATTTTATGTTGATCTTTGAAATTTAATCTTTAAATATTGAAGATCTTATAAACTAGAGGGAATCAGAAAAATAAACTGGGTTCAGCCCACCGAATACTACTTTATATACCACAAAGTAAGGTGACTTCTGTTATAAAATGAAAAATCTATCTACCGACTTTTTTGCATACTGCGAGGACAAAAAAACTTTGGTATAAATGCATTTTATTGGAGGAAGATGAAATTGGTTTAGAAGATTAAACATAGAGATTTTTCATTTTATATAAACTCAGCTTTTTTTGGGCACAGTGTTATTTATTTATAACAATTAATTTTTCAATTTTGAAAACCCATTTGACTAATGTGAATTCATTAGCAAATATGTTTGTTATTTGATTATTAATTTCTCATAAAAAAATTTGCTCTAATTATGGTCAAAATAATTATAGTCAGAAACTATGTATTTAAAATTAGGTGAACTTAAATAAAATAAAATCATTGTTTTTTTTTAATTTTCTGATATTAAATATTTGATAATATTTATTTGAAAATTCCGAAGACCAGAATATAATATATAGCCTCAAGCAATTAACAAGTAAAATAAATTTGGCTGTTTCCTGTTTGACTATATAATTAAAATCATTGTTTTTAGTCCGAACGGAGCCCGAGTGTCCGGTGTAGTTGAAGAAACCCCAGGAAGATTGGAATACGAAGTGGCTCTTTACAAAGAAGCACCTCCAGCTAGATTGGGCAACCATAGCAGTGAACTTCCAGTTGATCAGGCAGTACCAATCGGAACCAAGCTTCAACTTAGAGCAAGGATCAATCCTGAATCAGGTGCAATGTAGTTATTTTTTCTGGGACTCTAAATTCAAAAAATTTAACTATTATCCTGTGTATGACTTTCTCTTGCCCTATACCGGGTGGGCCAATAGTGTGTGGTCGGAAGATTGTGGGCTTATTAACCGAACTTTTTTACAGTTTCTCGATGGTGCATAATATGGGGCCTTTAGGGCTACAAATTAAAAATATTTTTGTACCAATTGCAC